>JAJIBD010012593.1:0-25247 GCA_021461705.1 Cryptotis parvus | reverse complement strand
ACTACTTATTGCTCCAGTCCTGTAAGGTAGTTTCTTCACACGCGGGCGGACACTGGTTTGATCTCCAATACCTCATATGTTTGCCTGAGCATTTCCAGAAGTGATCCCTAAATTCAGAGTCAGGAGTAAGTCCTGAGTACCACCAGTTGTGGTCCAAAAATTGAAGAAGGAGGAGGAGGAGGAAAGAGAAGGAGAAGAAAGAGGAGAAGGGAAAGGAACAAACTGTTTTCTGTTTGCAGATTATATAATTATATATCTCAAGATCCCATAGATGGAAAAAATACATACCAAAAGAAAATAATTTGGCGTGACAGCAATAGAACAGCTGATAGGGCATTTGCCTTGCATGCGCGCCGACCAGGTTCAATCCCTGGCATCCCAAATGGTCCACCAAGCACCGCCAGGAGTAATTCCTGAGTGCAGAGCTAGGAGTAACCCCCTGAGCATCGCCAGGTGTGACCCAAAAATCAAAATATAATAATAACAACAATAATTATAATTTAATAGGAAAGGCTATAAGTAGTATATCCATATAATATAAAACCAACATACCAAAATATGATGGGGAAATGCCCCAATTATAATGGGGGGAACGATAGTAGAAGGGCTGGGTAAACGGCCCAGAGGAGCACGTTATTGGACATGAGAGATCCAGATTCAATCTCCAGCAGCACATGGTTTCCAAAAAGAAAAAAATAAATTAAAAGAATAAGCATAAACTTAATTTTAAAATCCCAGTAGCACCCAAGAAAGACACAAAAAATTAAAACATGCAAAAAGACATACCAAGTTCCTATTAAGACTCAATGTCCTAAATACATTAGTTTTAGTCGGGTTTTTTTTGTTTGTTTGTTTTTCAGTTTTAGGAAATCAGACTGTATGAAAGTAGCAAATAGAATATGCACCTCTCAGCAAAAGTACGATTCCCCTGGGTATTCAACTGTCAATTCCTACAGAGCTATTATAGAGTCTGACATATTGTAGAAACCCAATAAATATCTAATAGCAAATTACTAATAGCAAATTAGTAAAATATAGTGAGTGCTAATACAATAGGGTCAATTTTAAGTTCATGTAACTATCATATTTAAAATGCACTGAGGGACGCCAATATCCAAGGTCAAGTGAAACATGACCTTGTAACAGGAGGTCTTGTCAAGGGTGGAAATTGTCACAAACGTGTGGGAGTCAGAGGCTGGGTAGGACAGAGAATGGAACAGTGTGCTGACAATTGTTGAGGGTACTAGTGCCAACCTAGAACTGAGCATTAAATACAGGCAAAATGATACACATGACAACCCTTTAATGTATGTTCTGTAATCCATAGTCTGGAGGGAAAGAAAGAGAGAGAGAGAGAGAGAAAGGGAAAGAAATAAAGAACCTGCCATGGAGGTGGGCTGGGGAGGGGGAGGGAACTGGGGACGTTGGTGGTGGGAGATGGGCACTGGTGGAGGGATGGGTGCTGGAACACTGTATGACCAAAACCCAGGTATGAACTTTTTAATTGTGTATCTTTGTGATTGTATATCTCACGGTGGTATAATAAAATACTTAAAAAATAATAATAAAAAATAAAATAAAATGCACTGAGGGCCAGTGAGATAGTTCAAACAGGGTGGAAGGCATGATTTGCACGCAGGAGTTCCTAGTTTGATCCCCAGAAATGCTTGGTCCCTTGAGCATTGTGAGAAGCAATCATGGAGCTGGGGCTGGAGCAACAGTCCAGCAGGTAGGGCATTTGCCTTGCACGCGGTCGACCCAGGTTCAATTCCCGGCATCCCATATGGTCCCCCGAGCAGTGCTGGGAATAATTCCTGAGTGAAGAGCCAGGAGTAACCCCTGAGCACTGCCAGGTGTGACCCAAAAAAAAGAAAAAAAAATTGAGAAGCAATCATGGAGCACTGAAAGAGGAGTAGCTTCCGAGCACCAGTGGATGGGTCAACAAAACAAAAAAAAAATTCTTGGCAAGTACTTCTAAGGCAACTTGGAAGCAAACCATGTTACACCATGTTACAAAGTTTCTACACTTCTTTGTAACTTAAGATTTTTATTTTGGGCCTATCATACAGGAATGTATATTATGTTCATATTGATATGAAACTAATGGAGGAATGGCTAATACAATGAATGATAAGATCAGGTCTAACAATGAAATCACACTCTAAGATAAAATGTAATAGCACTTCCAGTGAGTTGAATTGTATCTCCGAAAAAAACATGTGTTCAAGTCACAATCCCCAGTACCTATAAAAATGGCCTGATTTGGAAACAGGAACACAGGAAGATGAATTAAAAGATTGCTATAATAGAGAAACAATAATTCTTTTAAATTTTTTTATTATACCACCATGAAACATACAATTACAAAGGTGTTCATAATTGGCTCTTGGTAATACAGTATACCAGCACCCATCCCTCCACCAGTGCCCCATTTCCACCACCAATGTACCCCCACCCCTCCCGCCCACCCCCATGCTGCCTTAATAGCAGGTACCCCAGTTTCCTCTCTTTCTCTCTCTGTCTCTCTCTCTGTTTCTGCATCTCTCTCCCTCTTATTTTACACATTGTGGCTAGCCCTGCAGATATTTAGAGTTTATCACTTAAGTCTCTTTGTGTATATTCAATGGTGAGTTTTAATCTGCCATTACCATTTCCCACATTTAGTAAAACACTGGTATCTATTTATGTCCTATTAATAAATGCAGTCATTCTATATCTGTCTTTTTCCTTCTGACTAATTTCACTCAGCATGATAGTCTCCATGTCCATCCATTTGCACGTAAATTTCATAATTTCATCTTTTCTGACAGCCGCATAGTATTCCATAGTGTAGATGAACCACAGTTTCTTTAGCCAGTCCTCTGTTCTCAGGCATTTAGGTTGGAGAAACAATAAATTTTATAATTGAGAAAGTGATAGTAAGACTAAAGAGGAAGTAAAATATTGAAGGGATAGTTAAGTGATAAAACTAGAATATAAGAACTGATTCTGAAAAAAATATGAGAATGAATTAAGCTAGTATATGTCAAAGTGCTTAACACACGTAGTAACACAAAGAAATAGATATCTCAATGCTCCTTCTTGGAGAGCTTATGATTAAAATACATACAGTTCTAATACGTTAAACTGAGCTTTTAATTATATGTTATTATCTATTTTTAGGCTACATCTAGCCGTGCTAGGAAGTGATTGCTGGCTCTGTGCTCAGGAGTGATCCCTGAAATAGAGGTCATACCTGACAGTGCTCAGGTGACCATATGCAGTGCCAGGGGACCATATGCAATACCAGGAGACCAAAACAGGGTTAATTGCATACTAGACAAGCACTTTACCTGCTACACTCTCTTTCCATCTGAGCTATCATCTACTCCAAAGGTAAGCTCATTTATTTTCAAACAAATAACAGGGACTGGAGCAACAGTACAGCAAGCAGGGCACTTGTCTTGTTCGTGACCAACCTGGGTTCAATTCCTCTGTACCCCATATGTTTCCCCCAAACCCACCAAGAGTGATCCCTGAGCACAGAGCCAGGAGTAAGCTCTTAACACTTTTTGGCCCAAAAAAAAACACAAAAAATTAATTAAAAATTAATAAAAAATAAAGAGGCTGAAGAGATAGGACAGCATATTGGGCATTTGCTTTGCACACTAGCTGACCCAGGTTGGATTCCTGTATCTTATATGGTTCCCCCAAGCTCCACCAGGAGTAATTTCTGAGTGCAGAGCCAATAATAAGCCTTGAGCATCACCAGGTATAGCCCAAAAATCAAAATAATAATAACAATAATAAATTTAATTAAATAAAATCCAGTTATCATAAATGAACTTGGATATATACTTAGATATGTATACATACATGTCCTTTCCATTTCTTTCAAATATCAAATCAAGTTTCTGACAAAATAAAAATGATGCTCTAAAATACTGAATATCCCTCTGATTTTTGGGGGTGTAGGGGTTGGATGACACCCAGTGGTGCTCAGGGCTTGCTCCTGGTTCTGTGCTATTACTATCGGAGAGCTTGGGGGGACCATATGGGCTACCAAGGATCAAAGGATCAAACCTGTGTTGGCCACGTGCAAGGCAGGCATCCTACCCACTCTGGCCCTAGATATCCCTCTGATTTTAATCCCATATCAAATATTTAGTGCGGCACACATGTAAAGAATGCTCACACATTCTTCTTGAAAGGTACAAACTGAGAGTAAAATGAGACCGAAATAGAACATACAGATTATAAAAAGCGAAGCATTCTAAAAGATCAAGCTTCCCAAACTCGAAAGCTAAGTAGTTAACAGGAATATATTCTGGAGTCCTGAGCAATAGCACAGGAGTTAATGCACTTGCTTGCATACAGCCCAGCACCACACAGGGAGCCCCACCAGAAGTGATCCTGAGCACAGAGCCAGGAGTAAGCCTCAGCAATGCTGGTTGTGGCCAAAAAACAAAACAAAACAAAATTGTTTTTGTTTTTGCTGAACATACACTTTGATGCAATAAAAATCTCATTTAATTTGTGCAACTACCTCTATTTGCATGTAAAATAAATGCATGTGAAATTCCAACATAATTAAACTGCAAAACAAAAACTCGACTTCAAGCTCTTTTTTATTGGTTGAGCAATCAACACATAAAGCTTTATAATACATAAAACTTTGATAATAAAATGTATTATCAAAGTATCAAAGTCATATTATAGCCTGAAGGGTCTCTGACCTCAATATATAGTGTCACTTTCTCATACAAAAAAAATGGCTGAATGTGTGCTAAGATTCCATACCAATTAGGAATTACTACGCAAATACAGCAATAGAAAATTTTAACCAAAGTGAGGAAAACCATAAAAACAATGAACATTCAGGAAAAGCATAACAATACATAATTATTTTAAATTTGATTTAGCAAATATGTTTGAGTATTTTTACAATCATTTCTATCTGCAGATCCCAGTGGAAAACATGCATCAATAAAATGACGTAAAACGATGCCCTAATAAAAATGTTAAGTTTTCAAATTAATGATATCCAAAACATTTATTAGGGAATTCTTGTTTATAAAAGACCTTTCATTCACCCTCAATCATTTTCACTTATTCAAGAAACAGTTTTTGTGCAAACACTGTGCACTAAACAATTGTTTTGCATGCTGCAGACACGGAGATGAACATAATACAATCTACACACAAATGAGGGCAACTAACAAGAAACTAATTATTGCAATACAATGCAAGCGCACAAGTGGGGAGCACAGGGGAAGAGTGGCAATCAAGCAAGGCGTACAAGATAAATATTGAACAATAAGTAGGCATTAGAGTGTCAAAGAAGAGGCCATGGAGGGAAAGGAAACATTTCAGGCAAAAAAAAAAAATGAGCATGGTGCATTGGAGGAACTGAACCAATTAGTACAGTGTGACAAGATCAAAGAGTTGAGCCAGGGCTAGAAGTGGATAGGGTAGGAACAGAGGACTTCGGATCTGTTGAATACTAATGGTACAGGGTAGAAAGCTAGGAATACTCCCTCGTGTCTTTCTGGGATGAACAGACGGTGTTCAACATACTAAAACGAGCTGTATAAAAGGTAAAAATGAAGAACATAAGACAAAGAGTTTGAAAGAACTCTGTGATGCCTGGAAGGAAACAGAGGCCTGCCATTTAAGGGTCGGAGCAATAGTCCAGCAGGTAAGGCATTTACCTTGCATGCAGCCGACCCAGTTTCGATCCCCAGCATCCCATATGGTCCCCCCAGCACTGCCAGGAGTAATTCCTGAGTGCAAAGCCAGGAGTAACCCCTGAGCATTGCCGGGTGTGACCCAAAAAGCAAAAGAGAGAGAGAGAGAGAGAGAGAGAGAGAGAGAGAGAGAGAGAGACATATTTAAGGTGGAAGATTGTATTTGAGTGTCATCCACATAAAGTTGAATGAGATTAAGAGTCTGGGGTGGAGGAAGACAGATGGGTTTTGGGGAGTGGGGCCCATCACCTCTGGGGGTCTCGAAGCAGCCAGATGAGACTCGCCCACCACATTAGCCGCCATTTTCGCTGTCCGGATGCTGCAGCACATCAGAGTCCGCCCGAGAGTGACGCTGACCTCAAGACCAGATTAACAGAGCAAGAGGAGTTTGAGCCCAGGTGGGCAGCTCCCAGGATAGGAATCACCGGAAATTCATAAGATGGAGCTGGGGTTGCCCCTTCCCCTCTCCATTTTGTTTGAGCCAGATGGTCCCACCCAGGAACTGCCCTGCAGTGATAAGCCATAGCATGCAGAGCCTCAGACAAAGCTGGGGGAGCTGAAACTTCGACTCTCCCCTGCTCAGCTGACCATGGGGGCCCCAGAAGGACAGATGGGTTTTGGGTGTTGGCCCATCACCTCTGGGGGTCCCAGAAGCAGTCAGATGAGACTCACCTACCACATTAGCGGCCATTTTTGCTGTCCAGATGCTGCAGCACATTTGAGCCCACCTGGGAGGGACGCTGACTCAAGACTAGATTAACAGAGCAAAACAAGTTTGAGCCCTGGTAGGCAGCTCCCAGAAGCGGGAAACACCAGGAATTCGTCAGATGGAGCTGGGGATGGCCTTCCCCTCTCCATTTTGTCTGAGCCCGGTAGGCCCGCCCAGGAGCTGCCCTGGGGCAACCAGCCATAGCAAGCAGAGCCTCAGACGCATCTGGGGAAATGGAACTCGGCTCTCCCTAGCTCAGTGACCATGAGGCCCCCAGGAGGATAGATGGATTGTGGGTGTTGGCCCATCACCTCTAGGGGGTCCAGGAAGCAGCCAGATGAGACTCACCCACCACATTAGCCGCCATTTTTGCTGTCCGGACGCTGATCATGAGGCCTCTAAGTCGCGCGGCCACTTGCGACCACGTGGTCCATCAAACTAGTGGAAACAGTTATGTCCTTTAATGTACTGCATTCTACGATGTGTAGGAAAGGTAGGCATGAGGGAGAGATAGAGAGGAGATAAAAGACATACAGAACCCGCCAAGTAGTTGGGGTGCGGGAGGGGAGGGAGGTGGGGACATTGGTGATGGGAGCTGGGTTTGGGTGGAGGGATGGGTGTTGGAACACTGGAACCAAAACTTCGAGCATGAACATATTGCAATTGTATGTCTAAAAGTGGTGTAATAAAATTAAAAATAAGAGTCTGGGGTGGGAGAGAAGAGAGTAGAGACAGAAAGTTAGAGTTAGAAAGAGAGTAGCACAACCTTATTTTTTTTAAAGTAGGAGGAATGTTCCCCTCCAATGAAACTTTAAGTAGTTATAACCATTAAGGAAAGAAGCCATAAAAGTTGTTCCCCAAAAAAAAATCTGAGTGGCTATAACCATAAGAAAGAATTTAAGTAAGAAATGTAGCTATTACTGTCAAAGGTACAAGGAAATCATGTAAGACAAGACTAAAAACCATCTTTTCAGGGTTTTTTTTTTTGGCTACCACAACTATGGTCAATAACTATTCTATAATTCTGCAAATATAGAAAGTAACCAATGCTATACACAGATTCTAAACAACTATAGACTACAGTGCAGATCAAAGAAGAAGTACTTCTCTACTGTTTTATACTACCACATTATAACATATATTTATATATTATGAAATATAGAAAATATCTATTGATTTCCCCTTAAATACAAATGGGATCTAGAGAAGCAACTCAGAGGCACAACACATACTTTGCATATGTGAAGTTTGATCTAAGCAACACATACACACAACATGCACATTAGGTGTCATGTACACGTGGGAGAGAGGGCAAATTCAACTTCAAATACACAAAATACATGTATTCTTGAAGTGGCTTGTTGTTTTTGTGACACATGAAAACATTTTTATTTGAGATAAACATCTTGATGGCATAAATGCATTAAAATTAGAATTTTAAAAAGATTTTTAAAAAGATGATGAAATTGAGCCATAGCATGCGGGGCCTCGGACGCAGCTGGGGAAGCTGGAACTCCGCTTTCCCCAGGCTAAGCTGACCATGGGGCTCCCAGGAGGACAGATGGGTTTTGGGAGTGGGCCCATCACCTCTGGGGGTCCCAGAAGCAGCCAGATGAGACTTCGCCCACCACACTAGCCACAACCTTCGCTGTCCGGACGCTGGGATACTACCTCATAACCAGATTAACAGAGCAAAACCAGTTTGAGCCCAGGTCCATCAAAATAGTGGAAACAGTGTGTCCTTTGACGCACTGCATTCCACGATGTGCAGGAAAGTTTGGCGGGAGGGAGAGATAGAGAGGAGAGAAAAGACATACAGAACCCGCCAAGTGGTTGAGGTGTGGGAGGGAGAGGGAGGTGGGGACATTGGTGATGGGAGATGGGTTTGGGTGGAGGGATGGGTGTTGGAACACTGTAGAATCAAAACTCTACATGAGCATCTTGCAATTGTATGTCTAAAAGTGGTGTAATAATAATAATATAAGGGTACAGAACAGTAATACAAGCCGATAGGTTGCTGCGCCTTGCACACAGCCTACCCAGGTTTCCTTTGCATCCAGCCCTTCCAATCCCTGAGGACAGAGCCAGGAGTAAGGTCTGATCATTGCTGGGTGTAGACCCCAAAAAACTAACATAAATAAAATTTAAAAATAGCATATACAGGGCTAAAGAGATAAAAGAGTGGGTTGACCAAGTGCCTTGCATGCAGTCAACCCACGTTGATCCATGGCACCATATACTGTCCCTGAGCATCACCAAGAGTGATCCTGAGCACAGAGCCTACACTAAGCCCTGAGCACTGACCCACAAACAAAACACAAAATATAGCATAGATTCAGTTTTATAATTGATCATTTCAGTGTTTCTAAACTGTGGAGCCCTAGGATATTCCAAGTGAGCCACAGGTTAAAAAATTCACATAAATGGAGGGCCATGGCAGGAAACAGGGGAGCAGGAAGGAGAAAGGAACCATAGGAAAGAAATAAGGTCGGAAGGGACCCACAGCCAGAATACAGAGAAATTCCACATTATACTGAGCTCTCACCCAAATTGTCAGCAGTTCAATTTCCTAATTTCACAAACGTCTTGATGGATAATTATAAGTCATTTATGTTTACCAACTCCATTAAAATACAAAATACTGGGGCCAGAGAGACAGTACAGCAGGCAGGGAAGTTGCCTTGCTAGCCGTAAATCCAGGTTTGATCCCTGTCGTTCCATATGGCTCCCTGAGCCTTCCAGAAATGATCTCTGAGCACTGAGTCTTGAGTTAAGCCCTGAGCACTGCTAGGTGTGACCCAAAAAATATAATGTTAGAGGGGCCAGAGAGATAGCCCAGCGGGGATGGTGTTTGCCTTGCATATGGCCAAGCCGGGTTAGATGTTCGGCATCCCATATGGTTCGCCAAGCACCGCCAGAAGCAATTCCTGAGTGCAGAGCCAGGAGTAACCCCTGAGCATTGCTGAGTATGACACAAAAAGCAAATGAATAAATGAATAAATAAAAAAATGTTAGAATACAAAAAAAAAGATGATGGGGAGGCAGTTATCTCAGAGACACGGCTTGCTCTTTTGAGGTCCTGCTCTCCATGGAACATCTATCTCTCTCTCTCTCTCGTCTCTCTCTTCTTTCTCTCCTCTTCTCTTTTTCTCTTTTTCTCTCTCTGTCTCTCTGTCTCTCTGTCCCTCTCTGTCTCTCTGTCTCTCTCTCTCTCTGTTTTTTTTCTACTTTTGGAGAGAACCATGTTCTCTCTTAAACACACATTCCTCTTTGCTCCCCAGACATCTTTCTAGTCCATTTCTTTTTGATAAAACTCATCTAGCTTCACTATTTCATCACCTCCTGAAATCCTTTTTGTCAGGGAAGGCGATGGACCAAGAACACTGTGTCAAGGCTGACTGTAGACTCAGGCAGGGCTCAAAGCCCATTCTACGTCAAGGTACAAAACACAGAAGTTGCACCCACATACATGAGACTGTGTTAAGAGACTTTTAAAAAAAGCCAGAGCAGGAACAGGGAAGAGGTCTAGCAACAAGATTTCAGACTAGGAAAGGTACACTGGCTAACAGCATAGACCCGAGACCAGGTCATCGTCACCGAAGGCAGACAGCTAGTGAAGGATGACATCAGGAAGTCGGACACAGGACCGCACAGCATGGGACAGGCTAAGTGACATTTTACATGAGTACCAGAGAGTCCTGGACATTGGGGTGGGAACTGGACCTACCTACTTAAATTGTAAATAAACTCTATCTTCTTAATCTTCAAAGAAAAAGATATATTCTACTAAGGTGTCCCAATAAATCTTTCTAGATCTATCAGCTCAAAGATCTCTCCCACCCAAAATGGGTAAAGATGATGAATACAAAGGGGAGAGGAGACTTGGAGAAAAGAAAAAAGAGAACATTCTAGGCCCATCGCACAGGGACGGGTTTGCCCTTAATGCAGCCCATTCCAGTTCAGTGCCCACCACTCCACAGGAGTGATTCCTGAGCACAGAGCCAGGAGTAATCCCTGAGCACTGCTGAGTGAGGCCCCCAAAAAACTAACAAAATAATCTAATGTCCCATATTCCATTTAAACAATATTGTGCCTACATTTTTTCTGTTATGCTTTAAAGGGATTCAAACTTGATCATTTCCTATTTTAGCATAAAATCATGAGGGATTTTCTACTTGATGATGATAATGGTGACGATGATGATGATGATAATGAGAGTTGGCATTTACTAACTCTTCCTTGTGTACCACAACTCGATGCTAAGCACATTTGACAAATGACCTTGCTGAATCCTCACAGTTATGGTTATCCCCATTTTATAGCTAATCCCATCAAGGCTTAGGGAGAATAGCCTAGCAAAGGTCACAGAGAAGTAGAGCCAAGATTCAGCTCTGAATCAGGAAGCAGCCCCAATTCTAGAGCCCTAATCCTAACTTCCATTGTTATCAAAGCAAATTCTCTGAAAGAACAAACCCAAAGTATCTCCTGCAATTGGTCAAATTTAACTCCCAGAAGCCAAGAAAAACTAACTCCCCTTTCTCCTCTATAGAATCCCAAGAAAATTCTCATTTTTTATCATTCTCCATTCATCTCAACTACATAGACATTTCCCCCTGGGGACTTTGTAGGAAAAAAAGGAAGAAGGAAGGAGAAGGAGAGAAAGAGGAGGAGGAAGAAGAAGAGGAAGAGGAAGAAGAGGAGGAAGAGGAGAAAGAGGAGAGAAGAGGAAGGAGGAGGAGGAGGAGGAGGAGGAGGAGGAGGAGGAGGAGGAGAAAGCAGCATCATTTGAGGGCCAGGGGACAGAAAAAGAAGCTTTTTAATTTTTTTTCAAATCATAATAAAATTAATTTTTAAAAAAGTAACTTTAACTTCTTTACCATCACTGAGAAAATTTGAGGCAACCTTGCCCTTCTGTTAGTATATTTTTCACAGACCACAGGAAACAGAGTGAACGTATAAAATAACAGTCTCCAAACTATACCTTAACTCAAACTGGTCTCTCTTCCCTCTGGATTACTTTTTTGGAAAAGAAAACGCTACTACATAAAAACATATCTTTGATACCTTCCATTTCCACGGTAAGTCACATAATCTGTCTGGGTTGAAATGCGAGTAATTTCCTTTTGCTGCTTCAACCAAACTATGTCCACTTGCTGTACAGTGAAATCTAGAGGGCTCAGGAAAAGAACTCATAGAAATATTTATATGAAACCTGATTCTCTCCCTTGGTCTTCAGATAACAGTGCTAGGCTCACTCCTGAACTCAGAGGAGAAACGCACTCACTCCTTCTCTATGGTTCTGGTGGTCTTCAAGTCTAGCAGAAGAGAAAACCTGGATGGTCCTCATTTCTCTTGATCCTCTCCCCCAGTCATACTCTGACTGGGTCCAAGGATAAAATCCTGCAGATCTGTGACTTGCCTTTCATAAAGTATTCACCTTTCATGCATAGCGACTTTTCAGTCTTCCATGTGTGTGTTCTATTTTCAGGAATATAAAGTACACTGGAATGTCAATCATTCCTCTACATGGAAGAAAGGAAAGAAGGAGATTCTTAACCTCCCTTCACTCTAAATACAGATACCTAAAAACACCCAAAGCGTCTTTATCATTCCCACAGCCTGCTCCCAGTTACCTCTTTGCCCTCCAAAACCCTAAAGAATAAACAAAGGTAGCTCCTTCTGGTTTTCCTCCATTTATAGATGGAAAATCCAAAGCACAAAATCATTAACTTAATTGCCCACTGTCTCTCAGTTAATCAGGAGGGCATCTAAGACTCAGACCCACATGCTCTGGCCCCAAACACAATGTCCTTTCCATCATCTGCAGATGAAAAGAAGCTGTTTTATAAACAATTCTAAAATAGCTACTTAACCTACACTCCTTGCACTGCACTGCAAAGTCCATGTGTAGATTTCAGACAATCTGGCAGGAAACGTCGAGGGAAACGTCAAGACAAAGCACCCAGCATATCACAAATTTTAACAAGGAAAACAAAAAGAAAGAGCAATGCTCACTGGCTTTAACCTGAAATTACTTATGTAACATGGAGCTATGAAATCGCATGGCAGGTGGTGGGGATTTTTTTAACACCCATACTGTAATGAAACCTTCAAGGGCATGTTATCCTCCCATGGGAAGTTCTACACTGATTTTTAACTACGTTATTATCACTCCAAGCAATGTTTCTACCCCACCCCGCACACTGGAAAGCTTCTGCAGAAGCAAATTTCAACTTCTGGGAAAGGAGGGGGTAGGGCATCAAAATAACTTTCTGATGGTCTAAAAGACATGGGGTTGAAGTGGGAAATAATTGTGGGCATCCTAACCATCGGTGACTGAGGACTTGCTATGCGCTAGGTTCACTTCTCGTGTGTATTGTATCCATTATGATCACATCCATCCCGTCAGCACTGCTACAGCTGGTTCACAGATGATAAAGTTCAGAGAAGCCAATTATCTTACCCAAGGTCAAACAATCAATGGTAAAACGAGAATTCAAGCTCAAGTGTTCCAGAATGCAAGAAAAAGAAAAAATACTGTAAAGAGTTCAAAGGCTGGGCAGCAGGTGGGCTTACGGGCTTGTAATGATCCATCAGTCTAGGGGTTCTGACTCCCTCGTCCATCTTTTCTGGCGAGCGAAGGGCATACTGCATTTCATCACATGGAAAATCCTCCCCCAAATACTGCTACTGCGTCTCACAAAATGGCTTTAAGAACCATTGCAAAGAAGACTTACAAAGACTTTGAAGCAGACAGCCTGATCAAACTGAGTGTGCACTGCTTTGGAAGAAACAAGAGTCAAATGGATGAGTGAGTTCTAGAATACGGTTTTAAAAAAATTCAAACTCGTCGCCGAATAAAAAATACCTTGAACTCAATCACAAGTGTAAGTTCTTGCATCCCTCAAGTTTATTCCGGAAAGGGGTTTGCATTCAGCCGCCTACCAAGAACCTAGCGAAAGGCCTATGAATGCGCACTGCAAAAGAGAGGCTCCGGGGAGCAGGTTAGAAACTTCCCCTTTTCCACCAGGAGTTAGCAGGTTGTCTCCAATCAAGCACTCATTACCGGGACAGCTAAATCCCGCCTGTTTTGGCTTAGAGTTTGTGCGAGCTGCCTTACAAAAGAAGCCTCTTCATTTAAAATAACAATAATAACAACAATTAGAGCCATTTAATCATTTATCCCAGGGCCCCTTTCACTTTCTTGCAAGCTCCCCACGCCGGCTTTGACCCCGGCTGGGTTTTTCCTCCTTGCGTTTGTCTTAACATCCCCAAGTTGCTTCTCAGCCCCGCACCCTGAATTCTGCCTGGCGCCCGGCGCCCCCCCCCTCCCCTCTCTCCCTCCTCGCCTCCCCAACCCCAAGTCGAAACTGCAGACTCCAAACTCCCCGATGGCTCCGACACCCAGCACTGGGCATGCTCAGAAGGCCAGGCTGGCTGGGGTTGCAACTGACAGCTCCCCGCCCCTGATTTGCCACTGCCCCCCCTTCCCCCACTCCGACCAGAGATACCTGAAATGTTTATCTGAAAGCTCCGAGGCCCCCCGCTTCCCCGACAACGACCCCATCTTCCTTCCACCTCGCAGTGGGCCCTGCGGAACCCCACCGCCGGCCCCCCGGGAAGCCCGCAGCCTGCGCCTCGGTCGCGTTGTTTTCAGCACCGCGGACAGCGCCGCGTTGCCATTCCCGGCCACCCGCCCCTCCCCCCCGCCCCCCACCTTCTCTTCCACCACCCCCGCACCCCCCACCACCCGCCCCAACCTCAGCCCCCACCCCCGCACCAGCACGACGCCAAGCTCTCCCGGCAGCTGCGAGAGCTCCCAGCCGGAGGCCGGGCCGGACCTCCGGGCCGCCTGCTACTTACACTGCTCCGCTTTGGTGGACATGGTGCTGTCCAGATGGAAAGGCTTTGCCCCCAAAATCTGTGTCGTGTGAGCTCCCTCGCTCCGCCAGCGATGTTGCGAGGAAAAGAGCGCATACCCCCCCCCCCCCCCCCACCCCTCGCTTTCCCCTCCCTTAGGCCCGTGTCGCTACCATTCGGACAAAACGCACATCGGATTGCAGAATTCGGTCCCGGAAGGTTAGGAAATCGCCCCCGGAGAAATGGGTGGGATTTAATAGGCGGCCAAAGGCTTCCTGTCCGTCCCCTCCTGGAGCTGCCCGCGTTGCTGTGGGCGGGGAGAGCGAAAGGAGACAGCGGGCTGCGGCTCCTGGTGAAATGGGAAAATGGGCTCGACCGGGGAGGAGTATTTCCATTCATAAGGCGCACGGAGGGGACGGGTGTTTCCCGGAGAAAAGCCTCTTAAAGCGCCGGAGTCCCCGACCATTTGGAGCTCCCCCGGCGTGCTCCGCGGCCTGGCGATCCTGCGGCGGGGAGCAGCCTCCCGGGCGCCGTGCGGGACCCGGTGCGCCCCGCGCTCGGCCCAGCCTCCGGGAGGAAGGGGGAGGCGGATCCGGGGCGGGCTGCGGAGAGCCGGGGCCGGAGGGCGGCGGGGGAGCGAGCGCCCCGGGGAGCCCCCAGCGCGGCTCCCCCGCGCCCAGCCGCTCGCCGCCCCGGCGCCGCGGGCTCACGGGCTGTGGGATGGGGATAGGGGGTGGGGACGGGGATAGGGATGGGGATAGGGGGATGGGAATGGGGGGGTAGGGATAGGAATAGGGAGATGGGGATGGGGATAAGGGTGGGAATTGGGGGTAGGATGGGAATAGGGGGATAGGATGGGAATTGGGGGATGGGGATGGGGGGTGGGAATGGGGATTGTCCACTGATAGGGGCTCCCCGGATGCCGCACCGATTGGGGGGTCCCGGTGCGGGCGCGAGGCGAGCAGCTGCGAGGCGGCGACCCCCGGAGAGCCCCGGATACCACCTGAGCTGGATGCTGCCTCCCACTCTCCGCGTTTAGAAGCCCCTTTTGTCGGGAGAGCGGAGTGAAGCCAATCGCAAAGGGAGGCGAAGTTCCCCCCCATCAATCCACTATGTGGGGGAGGCTGGCTGCGCCTGGGGCGAGGGGGTTGGAAGAATCAGACGCGAGGTTCGGTTCTGCCCCTCCCCTCGCTAGCACCCCACCTCCTCTTGTACCCCCACGTCCCCCTGGAAGCCCCAATCCCTGGCTCGTCCGAAACCTCAGTGGACTGGGCAGATCAAACAGCCCCAAAGCACGGGACGGTCTTTTTTATTTAAAGTTTCCCAACCATCAAGACCTTTCTTCATGCAAAGCTGAGGAGCCAGATTACAGCAGGTCGGTTTGCAAAGGCTAGAGGAGAACTGTAAGAGTTGACCTCTTTTTTTTTTAATGCTGGTGGTAGTGAATAAAGAAGGTTTGGGGGTGTGCTTTAATTTCTTTATCCCACCACAAAAGAATGATCCTCATTTTAGGGGAGAGGGGAGATATTGGTAAATTATATGTACAAAATACTCTAAGTAAATCTTTGACAAGAAAGAATATAAACAGATATCAAGAAAAGACCTTTTGAACAACCAAAAGTCATCTGCCTACAGATAATATTATATGTGTTATATAATGTTACGTAATGTATATAATAAGTAGAATTGCCCATTAGGAATGCACGTCGTGGCCAAGTTACACGGTGCTGTAAAAAATGTTTGTCGCTTGGCTCTTTAGAACGTACACAACTGGAGCATCTGAGTGATTAGCAGATGGGCTGGTCTATCAATCATCCCACGCCATGACCCCTTCCCAAAGTCACATCCTAGAAAGAGGCTCCTTTCTTTACTCAAAGATAATGTATACACAACTATGTCCAAGAGTTAATTGGGGGGTAAAAGTTACACTGAAATCATTCTGATAAAAAGCTCGAAATAAATCAAATTTTGTGAAATGACAATTATTTTTTGTGTGATTAAAAGAAAGGTCACTAATTTATCCAGAAATTTCTGGGAAACTCTGCTAAAGAAAATAATAATTGGGGCCGGAGGGATAGCCCAGCGGTAGGGCGTTTGCCTTGCAGGCGGCCGGCCTCTGCTGGCCTGGGTTCGATCCCCGGCATCCCATATGGTCCCCTGAGCACCGCCAGGAGTAATTCCTGAGTGCAGAGCCAGGAGTAGCCCCTGAGCATTGCCGGGTGTGACCCAAAAAAGAAAAAAGAAAAGAAAAGAAAAGAAAATAATAATTGGGCAAAAGTTTTAAGATGGTGACTCCAAAATCCAAAAAAAAAAAAAAAGGGTTGTAGGAGAATTCTCTCCCTTGCCCTGTTTACTGCCCTGCTATTTGCCATCATCTAACCTTGCCCTTTGAAGGAGAATAGTGTTGGTACAGACTCCAGCATTGGACAGTCGTTGTTTCAATCCCAGCTTTGCCTGGGTATCATCTTAGGAAAGTTACTTCCCCAAGCCTCAGTTTCTTCATTTGTAAAATGTTCACAGCAATATGTGTCTCCAAAGTTGCTAGCATTTGTTTTTACATTTGTTTTTACTCAGATTCAGCATAGTTTTTAACATACAATAATAATCGTAACGATTATGCACCATTAAGAGTTTCGGAAGTTATTTTTCTGGCTTCTGAGGCTTTATTGAGGCAGGCTGGGATCAGAACCTGCCCCCGGTTTCTGGGCACGTCATGTTCAGCCTAGTATGGGAGAATGGGTAGCAGCTCTGCATTTGTCTATGTCTCTGGATCAAGGCTATCAGCAACGGAAGCAGTTAGTGGGAGCAACCACCTGGTCCTCCAGAGGGGACGGAGGTCTGGGGAGGGTCCCTCATCTCTAGCTCCACAAAAGCCTGGTGACTTTCGCCACTGAGACCATCAAACCTGGGTTCAAAGTCAACTTCTCTGTTGGGTGGGGCTCTGAGAGTTGTAGAGTCCAGCCTTGAAAATGGCTACGATTGTGGTGCATCAAGAATTTTTTGGCTTCTGAGGCTAGGCTGAACATGAGGCACCCAGGAAGGAGGGGGGTTCTGATCCCTTCCCCGCCCCAATAAAGCCTCAAAAGCCAGAAAAAAACTTCACCTCTGCCCCCTTCAGATGGCTGATGGTGTGGTTCTTCCTGTGGTGTGTGGCCGCAAAGCAGCCACCCAATATCTCAAAGTCTGGTATACTGATGTGCCTAGTATCCCATCACCTTTGGTAGAATTAAGTATGGGATAATTACCAAAACAGAAAAAAAATTTCCCTGCTTTTGGGTCACACCCAGCGATGCTCAAGGGTTACTCCTGGTTCTGTGCTCAGGAATTACTCCTGGCAGTGCTTGGGGGATCATATGGGATGCCAGGGATTGAACCCAGGTCGGCTGTATGCAAGGCAAATGCCCTATCCCCTGTGCTATCGCCTCCCACCCCAGAAAAAGGTTTGAGTTGTTGGTGCTTGCCTTCCATGTTTTGACCCAGGCTTGATCCTGGCACCCTATAAGATCCTCCAAGATTCCAGGAGTAATCCCTGAGCACAGAGCCAGGAGTAAGCCCTGAGCACCACCAAATGTGGCTCAACAACAAAATTAATAAAGTTTTAGGTTGCTGGTAAAGTCCAGAATTGTTGGGGCTGAAAAGAACTCGGAAGTTGGGGTGCCTATGGTCACACTCTTAGGATTGGGCATCACAGACGAATTTCAGTGACATCAAAGATCTCCCCTGGGGTCTGTGAATATAAAATAAAGAATCTAGAACAATTCCTAGCACATTTTCAATAACATTCTGAAAACCTAGAATAATCCCTGGTCTATGAATGTACTATTGTTGGTGTTACTGCATAGACTACTTAAATGCACTCATATACTTGATCACTTGATCACTTGAATCCCGTTATTCATCGATTTGCTCGAGCGGGCGCCAGTAACATTTCCATTGGACCCTATCACGTGCCAATGTAGACCAATGGCATCTGGTTGATTCAGGAGTATGAAGAGCCTCAAAACGTTCCTTCAGGGTCTTTACAAGGAAGTCTGACCATCTTGTAGGTGGGCGGCCACGTGATCTTTTGACATCCCGTGGGATCCAGTCGCTAATGGCTCTAGTCCAGCGGTTGTCTCCAAATCGCATTACATGTCCAGCCCATCTGATATTCGATGCCTTGGCAAACGAGACAGTGTCCCTGATTCTGGAATAGCGACGGAGGTCAGAACTCCAGATTCCTTCTCTCACTTGAGTGAGGCGTGATATTCCAAGCATAGCTCTTTCGATTCCTCTCTAGGAGACCCGAATAGCATTCTCATCCTGCTTTTGCAGGGCCCAGGTCTCTGAGGCATATGTTAATGCAGGGAGAACGGTGGAGTCAAAGAGATGTGCCCGGAGCCGGAGGTTCTTTGTCCTTTTAGCTATTTCTTCGATGCCTTTGAAGGCATTCCATGCTGCTCTCTTCCTCCTGCGCAGCTCAGGTTTTAGGTCATTCATCATGTTGATTTCTCGACCTAGGTACACATAACTGCTGCATTCAGAGATGTTTGTTCCATTGAGAGTGAATGGGGCCTCATGAACTAGTTCATTCTTCACTCACATACAGTTGGGGTTATTAATGTCCATTTCAAATCCTTCAAAGGCATTCAGAGAACTGATAATAATCAAAATGGACCCATGAGGGGCCGGAGCGATAGCCCAGCGGGTAGGGCGTTTGCCTTGCACGCGGCCGCCCTGTGCCGCCCGGGTTCGATCCCCGGCATCCCATATGGTCCCCGAGCACCGCCAGGAGTCATTCCTGAGTGCAGAGCCAGGAGTAACCCCTGAGCATCGCTGGGTGTGACCCAAAAAAGCAAAAAAAAAAAAATGGACCCATGAAACTTCAAAGTTCTCTCTTGTGTCCCCTGGGCTAATTCATGAAGTTGGACCATATAATTTTCCAGTTTCTCCATTCCAAGAAGGTTTTACAATTTCAGAGAAATAAATGATAATCTCCCCACCTCTTGTGCTCCCTGTCTCCCCTTGGGGCTATCTCTCTCTTTTCCCAATGGGGAAGCAGTGTCTGTTCAGTATTGGCAGGTGAAAGGACCTTTTGTTCTTAATCTATGTCGCCCATCATAAATGATCTCGTGAAATTAGTCAGAAGGAAAAGGTCAGATAAATAATAACTGCATTCATTTGTGGGATCATATAGATCATCAAAGGCCAGGCAAAACAGAGGTCAGGAGAACTTGTCAATGGTTGGAATCTACCAAAAGTATGTGAGGGGCAGAGGGTAGGTAAGATAGAGAAGTGACTAGTTTGCCGGTAATAGTTGGAAATGGTAATGCTAGACTAGAAATGAGTATTGAAAATAGGTAAAGGGATATACATGATAACTTTCAGTGTCTGTATTACAAACCACAATGTGCAAAAAGGAAAGAGAGAGAGAGAGAGAGAGAGAGAGAGAGAGAGAGAGAGAGGGAGGTAGAGAAGGAGAGAGAAGAGAGGGGGAACTGGGACATTGGTGGCGGGAAATGTGCATTGGTGGAGGGATGGGTGCAGGAACACTGTATGACTGAAACCCAATCATGAACAGCTTTGTAATGATTCATCTCACGGTGATTTAATTAAAAAAACAGGACATATGGAGATGTTACTGGGGCCGCGGCCGGGGGGAAGACAGTGATACAGGATAGGATATCCTCAATTGTCTTCTCATTCTAAAATTTAAATCCCTGTCTTTTCAATAGATTTTTCAATGCTATTCACATACTCCAAAGAAATTTTCCATGCTGGAAAAGCTTTGTATGGCATCATACTGAATAAACCATCTCCATTTCTCCACTTACTACCACTGCGCCCCAAGCATCCTATTACCAACTCCATACCGAAACAGATTCTTTTAATAGTCACTAATAATTTCTCAATAGTTGATTATGATTATCTTATATCTTCGTGACTAATTCTACCACTTTAAACTATTTCCTCTTTCTGCAATTTCCTCTCCCCTTAACTTTTAAGTGATAATGCTCTGAAAAGTGTTCTCCAACTGTTTTGCTGTTTGTTTCATGAAGTAGTTCCAACTTAGAAATACCAAAACTAGTATTATTAGCACTAATTTTGCTATCAACTATTGCTATTAGGTCTTAATATTTTCTCATATTTACATTATACTTTTTTTCTTTTTTGGATCATACCCAGGATCTCAGGGGGTTACTCCTCGCTCTGCACTCAGGAATTACACCTGGCAGTGCTCAGGGGACCATTTGCGATGTTGGGGATCAAACCTGGGTTGGCCAAGGCAAGGCAAACACCCTTACCAGCTGTACTAAGCTATTGTAAACTCACTATAAAACTGATCTAAATTTGTTTCTTCATTAAACCCCCATATTTTCACATCATTAGAGGTTAAAAAATGCTTATTGAGTAACCAATATATTCCAAACACTATTCTCAAACCTAAGAATAAGAAAATGAACAAGATACAAACCTCTGGCTTCATGAAGCTACTGGGGGGGAAAAAAGAAATTAAGTAAAATATATAACATATTAAAGGACTGACAATGACATAGACAAAATAGTAAACCAGAGATAGGAGGTAAGAAATGTTGAAAGAGGTGGAAATTTTGGTGAAACTAAAATTTTAGATAGCTACACACATTTTACACATATAGATATATCCAAAACCATATATATTGTTCCATAATTTTATTTTATATAATCAATACTCTATCAATAAATTTTGAAAACCAATGATTTTATTTGATATTACTTTGTGATTTTATTGTATTGGTGCATAATTTATTCATTTTTACTACTTTATAGTATTTCATCTCATAAATACCCTCATTCATACCTTCTAGCTTATTGATGGACATTTAGTCTCTAATATTTTCCTATTATAAAAAAAAAGGTTATGGTCACTTAATATCTGTCTACAAGTGTAAAAATCTCTCTAGTACTTCAGGAAGTAACTCCCAAGCACCACTGTGTATGGTTCAGAGCAAAACAACTTAAGTTTCAGGCCTTTAGCTTGAGGGAAGGCTATAGTTGCTGTCAAAAGGGTAGCTAAATCTCCAACAGCTACTCACAGCCTCTGGTCTGAATTACCAAAACTCATGGAGAGCACAACCATAGTTAACAGGAAATGAGGAGCAATTACTAAAAAGAGAAAGTCAGAGAAGAGGAAACAGAATATGTGTCTGTTCAGATTTTTAGTTAATACAAGCTCTGGTCTGCGTTCAGACAAAGACGACCTGGGAACTAAACTCAAATTTCAACCGCCTTCCTAGAGTTAGCCTAGAGTTTCAGTTCAGTTAAATTAGTTATGTGCTAAGACTAAAACTTTTGAGAGCAAAATAATAAGTCAACATCTTCTTATCATGCAGTGTCCACAACCCAGACCCAAATGACTTGAAATATAAATGCCGTGGGTTGGTCTCTAAGAAAAAAGAAGATAATCAAGGCAAGGTGATTCAACAATGGAATTAGCAGACAAAGATTTTAAAATTTAATTCTGTCCAATGAAGGTAGCAGAGTGGCACAATAAATGGCAGTTGGCCCATATTTCTGTCCAGTGAGCTAAAAATATATTCACATGAGTGAAAAGAATGTCATCAGAGAAGTAAAAAGTGTTTTTGCTTAAATAACCAAAAGATATCAATTTTTTCACAAGGATTCCCCTTTTTCTACATCCCTTCCAAAAAATGTTTCTTTCCTGTCTTTTTCATAATAGCCATTCTCGAAGTGTGCGAGTATCTCACTGTTAGTTTGATAATCAGCGTTTCACTGGTGATTAGTGATGGTGAGGGTCACTGAGCGCCAATAAGTCTTCCTTAGAAAAATGCACCAAAAAATTCCTTCAAAACTCCAATGGCAGTTTTCAAGAACAAAGAACAAATGTCACTAATTTTCTGGTCTCATTCTCCACTCTGGGTACCAGCCCACGCCTCAGCTCAGATGTTTTCTGTCTTCCCCTCTGGAGAAGTCCATGACCTGTCTTGAACATGTCCTGGCTCTAGCTCTGGCTCTCTTTCTCTCTTCTCATATTTCTCTAAGTAAATTTATTTAAATAAAACATTCTTTATTTCTGGTATTTGGCATATCAAATATGACATGGGTAGCTTGCCAGGCTCTGCCGTGCAGGTGTGATACTCTTGTAGTCGCCTCTCATCTTGTTCATTTATTGATGAGCCCGGCTTGTGATCAGCATTTCTGCTGGGTGGAGCTGACGAGTGGGGAGTCCGGATGTGGAAAATGGCGGCCCTCGTGGTGTGGGGGGTTCCTCTGGCTTCTTGTAAGGCACTGCTGGGGTGGCAGGTCAGGGCTGATGTACTAAGATTCAAAGTTCTTCAAAGATGTACGCGTGCTGAGGCGGATCCCGCTGGGTGGCTGTGCCACTATAGACCTCATTCCCATGACCTGATGGAATGGATTGAGGCTCTTTATGTTCATCAAGCAAACAGATGCCCTTGGGCTCCACTAGCATGTGATAGGACATATGGAGATGTTACTGGTGCCTTCTCGAGCAAATAGATGAACAACAGGAAGACAAGTGATACAAGTGATACATGTGATTCTTTATTTCACTACTTTTATCTCTGCTGGGGCTCTTTGAGATCCCCAACAGTGTCGGGGCCCGTAGGGTTCCTTGGTCATGTCTGGGGCCAATGACCATTCCCTCTGGCCGATGGACAAAGAGAGAGCAAAACCACCAGTCTAGAAAATCCTAGGCTTTAATTCCACAGACTCCTACTCCAGTTCACTGTACACTGACACATACACAGAGTCAAAATCTTCTAGGGATAAAAAGTTTACAAGAGCTGGGGGCAGGGTGATACCAAAGGCAAAAAAAAAAAGGACTCTTTTTCCAAAAACAGTGAGGTATGAGTAGGCTTCCTCTTCACTGGATCACTGTCTTCCCGTTGTTCATCTATTTGCTCGAGCGGGCCCCAGTAACATCTCGATATGTCCTGTCTCATGCTAGTAGAGCCCAAGGGCATCTGCTTGCTCCAGGAACATAAAGAGCCTCAGTCCATTCCGGAATGAGGTCTATAATTGTTACTGGTATTTGGCATATCAAATACAACGCAGGTAGCTTGCCAGGCTCTGCCGTGCAGGTAGCATACTCTTGCAGTCATCTCTAAGTCAAGCATTTAATGATGAACCCGCGGCCGCTTGCGGCCACGCTGAGCCGGACTGTGATAGGCTGGTCTGCTGGGTGGAGTTCTGACGAGAGAGAAGTCCGGATGTGGAAAATGGAGGCCCTCATGGGAGTGGGGGGGTCGTCTGGCTTGTTGCAAGGCTCTGCTGGGCTGGTGGGCCAGGGCTAGAACCTGCCATCTCTCCTGGGCTCCTTGTGAGCGGCTGGGCACAGGGAGAGCAAGTAGCAGCTCTGCCCCATGTCTGTCTCTGGATCAGCATACCTGGGCCAGATTAAAAAGACTGCAGCAGGGTGGATTTCGATTAGCCGGACTGTGATAGGCTGGTCATCAAGCAAGCAGATGCCCTTGGGCTACACTAGCATGTGACAGGACATATGGAGACGTTAATGGTGCCTTCTGGAGCACCAGTGATAGGCTGGTCTGCTGGGTGGAGTTCTTCCTCTTACTGGTCCAAAATCCCCATGGGGCCACGTCCCTGCTTCCAAGGGCTGTTGGGGCACTACAGGGCAGAGCATTGTTTTCTCTCTCCTTAGACCAGTAAATAATCATTTCAACAATATTTCTAGTCATTTTTGTATAAACACAGTAAGAGAGACTGGCAGTTATCTACACCCGAGATTAAATTTATGGGATGACCTTTCCTTGGGAGATCACATCATATGACCCAGACTAAATTCCTCTTGCCAGATTGATCATTCCCAATCCCCTTCAGGGTCCTACTGCCAAAAAACCCAGAATGTAAGACAACAGTCCTAAGCACTCTGCTCCAGCTACATGACAATCCACACCTTATCTTAGGTCAAAACAGAGCTATTCCAACCTTGCTCTAAACTTAGGGCCAGAGCATGGCTTAAAGTCTTGCAGTCAGGGCCAGAGAGATAGCACAAAGGGTAGGGCGTTTGCCTTGCATGTGGCCAACCTGGGTTCGATCCCCAGCATCCCATATGGTCCCCAAGCACCGCCAGAAGTAATTCCTGAACACAAAGCCAGGAGTAACCCCTGAGCATTGCTGGGTGTGGCCCAAAAAGCATAAATAAATAAATAAATAGATAGACAGACAGATAGATAAAGCCTTGCCTTGCAGTCAAAACATTTGTTATCCCATTATGAAGCCAGGATCATTTCTTTTCCTGGTTCTATCCGGTCCCACTTAGGGATCTTCTTTTGGGGGTGTGAAGAACTATAATCAATCCGAAAGACCACTAAAGCTTATTAGTTAGGAAATATGTAGGAAGTGCAGGAATAAATAATTCAGAGTTAATTCAATATGGACATTCCTCCAAAGACTAGAAATTGAACTCCCATTTGACCCAGCCATACACTCCTGGGAATCTATTCTGGGAAGCCAAAAATACGCAGCAGAAAACACCATCCCTACTTTTATGTTCATAGAAGCATTATTCACAATAGCCAGAATCTGGAAACAACCAGAATGCCCGAGAATCGATGACTGGATAAAGAAGCTTTGGTACAGCTACACAATGGAATACTATGCAGCTGTTAGGAAAAATGAAGTTATAAGATTTGCCTATAAATGGATGGACATGGAGAGGATCATGTTCAGTGAAATTAGCCAGAAGGGAGAGAGACAGATACAGAATGACTGCATTTATTTGCATGACATAAATATATATGTACATATTATGATACCAATATCCAAGGTCAAGTGAAACATGTATCAGGAGGTCTTGCCAAAGGTGGAAATTATCACAAACGTGTGGGAGTCAGAGGCTAGGTAAGACAGAAAATGGAACAGTGTGATAACAATTGTTGAAAGTACTAATACCAACCTAGAACTGAGCATTAAATACAGGCAAAAAGTTA
>JAJIBD010012592.1:0-43903 GCA_021461705.1 Cryptotis parvus | reverse complement strand
AGTGCTGCTGGGAGTAAATCCTGAGGTGTAGAGCCAGGAATAACCTCTGAGCATTGCTGGGTGTGACCCAAAAAGCAAAATGAATGAATGAATGAATGAATGAATGAATAAATAGATAAATAGATGAATGAATGAATGAATGAATGAATGAATGGGAACTGCCCTGTCCCCACCCCACCCTTCACCCCCTATCGTTACTTACCCTTCTCAGACCATTTTTAATTGTTTATTAAGTCATACCCTGCAATGCTCAGGGCTTACTCCCTGCCTCTAGTAGGAGACCACTCCTGGCAGTTTTCAGAAGACCATTTGCAGTGCTAGGGATCAAACCAGAACTGGCTGTACGCCAAAGAAAAGCACCTTTAACCCTTGTATTATCTGTCATGGCTTGCACTCAGGCCTTTTTGAGTAACCAGACAGACAGAAGTGCTGTGAGAGAGAGTGCTCTTTTTTCCAGCACCATGTGCTGTGGAAGGTAATACTGGACAATATCTACCAGTGGCCAAGAAGAGAATCTTCCCTTGAAGTGAAGTCAATGGCAGAGAAGGCAGGGCTGAGAGAGGGAGGAAAGCAGTCTTGATTGTGACACCAGAGCCACTCCCTCCAGCCATGCCTGTAGCCAGCAAGCTCCAGATGTTCCAAGTACATTTTACCTTAGCTTTGGACATTTTTGCAGCCAGCAAAAAGCAGCTATAAAATAAGCTACTGGGGCCGAGCGATAGTCCAGCGGGTAGGGCGTTTGCCTTGCGTGGCGGCCCATGCCGGCCCGGTTCGATCCCCGGCATCCCGTATGGTCCCCGAGCACCGCCAGGAGTGATTCCTGAGTGCAGAGCCAGGAGTAACCCTTGAGCATCGCTGGGTGTGACCCAAAAAAGCAAAAAATAAATAAATAAATAAATAAATAAATAGACAGACAGATAAATAAATAAACAAATGAATAAATAAATTAGCTACTTAGGGCTGGCGAGACATTACAGCAGGTGGAGCACTTGCCTTGCACACAGTCAACTTGGGTTTGACCCCAAGCATCCCATAAGGTCTCCTGAACCCCACCAGAAGTGATTGCTGAGCACAAAACCAGGACTAAGTCCTGGGCATCACAGGGTTTGGTCCCAAAAGCAAAATAAAGAAGATGAGCTGCTTATATTTTACAATTACAACCCTTTATTTAGGGGAAACTTGGGGAATCACACCCAGTGATGCTCAGGGGTTACTCTTGGCTCTGCACTCCAGGCATTACTCCTTGTAGTGCTCTGGAAACCATATGGGATATAAGGGATGGAACCCGGGTCACTATTGCTCCAGCTCCAATTACAACCACTTTATTCAAGTTAATTTGGCATGGGGCCGAAAGATAGTACAGCAGGTAGGGCAACTGCCTTGCAGCGGTGGCCCCAGGTTCAATCCATGACACCCCTATAGTCCCCCGGATCCCACCAAGAGAGATACCTGAGCACAGATGCAGGAGTAAGCTCTGAGCACCACTGGGTGTGGTCCAGAAACAAAGAAACAAAATTACAACAACAAAAAACCAAATTCATTGGACAAAATAGGATTACATATAACAATAAAATGAACTATAAGAAATTGTATCACAATGCATCTTAATAATAAAAAGTCTAAGTATGGGCAGCATTACACCTACAAATCATCATGTTTCTAAGTACAGGTCCAAAAATACAAGGTCATCCTTACCTCAGGCCACTGTCTAACTGACAGGTTTTGTTCTTGTTGGCATCCCACAGAAAAATGCAACTAGATGTCTCCGCAATCACTGCTAGGATGTCTCCATCTTTATCCCAATCCATAGCAACACAGTTACTTTTAAAAGAGAGGCAGAGTATCACTACCCATTGGTTTTTCAAATGGAGAAAAGCACTGTTCACCGCTTATGTAATAACTTAATTTCTGTTGTTAGAAAGCGGTAGGTAAAAAACTCCATATTTCAAATAGCATTTTTTACTTACTTCATAACATAATTATACCAAAGAACACAGCAGGTTTTCTTTTCTTTTTTTTTAAACACAGCAGGTTTTTCTTGAATAGCCAGCACAACCTGGCCTTTTATTAAAAACAAACTTATCAAACACTTCTACATGTAGAATCAGGAGTTAAGCAAGTATGATCATGTTTGAGGCTGGAGAGAGTACAGCAGACAGGGTTATTTTTCGAGGGCATTTCAGATTTACAGAGAAGAAAGGGTTCTGAGAAGAAATGAAGTTAAATCTGGACTGAGGAGACAGCTCAAGGGACCAGAGCATGTTTTGCATGAGGGGAGCCATGGGTCACTCCCAGCACCACATGGTCACTTGAGTACAGCAAGGAGCAGCCCGCAATAAACACCTTGATCACTGCCACTTGTAGCCTAAATTTTTTTAAACTTTAATTTTCTTTTATCACTGTCTTCCCGTTCATCATCGATTTGCTCGAGTGGGCCCCAGTAACATCTCCATCTGTCCTGTCTCATGCTAGTAGAGCCCAAGGGCATCTGCTTGCTCCAGGAACATAAAGAGCCTCAATCCATTCAGAATGAGGTCTATAATTGTTACTGGTAAATGGCATATCAAATACAACACGGGTAGCTTGCCAGGCTCTGCAGTGCAGGTAGCATACTTTTGTAGTCATCTCTATGTCCAGCAATTATTGATGAACCGCCGCGGCCGCAAGTGGGCCAGGCGAGCCGGGCTGTGATAGGCTGGTCTGCTGGGTGGAGTTCTGACAAAAAAAGAAGTCCGGATGTGGAAAATGGAGGCCCTCGTGGATTGGGGGTCGTCTGGCTTGTTGCAAGGCTCTGCTGGGGTGGCGGGCCAGGGCTAGAACCCGCCATCCCTCCTGGGCGCCTCGTGAGGCGGCTGGGCACAGGGAGAGCAAGTAGCAGCTCTGCCCGTCTCTGTGAGTCTCTGGCCCGGCATACCTGAGCCAGATTTAAAAAAGACTGCTGCAGGGTGGAACTCGATGAGCCAGGCTGTGATAGGCTGGTCTGCTGGATGGAGTTCTGGCGAGAGAAAAGTCCGGATGTGGAAAATGGAGGCCCTCATGGAATGGGGGTCGTCTGGCTTGTTGCAAGGCTCTGCGGGGGTGGTAGGGCCAGGGCTAGAACCCGCCATCCCTCCTAGGCGCCTCGTGAGCGGCTGGGCACAGGGAGAGCAAATAGCAGCTCTCTTTTATCTTCTATCATATATTAAAAATATCTAAGAGTTATATTATTTTAAGCACCCCACTTGCAAGGATCTGTTGAGTTTCATCATATTGTTTCTTTTTAATTAATTTTGATCGAATCATAGTGAGATACACAGTTACAAAGTTGTTTATGTTTTTTTTTGTTTTTTTTGGTTTTTTTTTTTTTGGTCACACCCCGCAATGCTCAGGGACTACTCCTTGCTCTGCACTCAGGTATTTCTGCTGGTGGTGCTCGGGGGACCATATGGGATGCTTGGGATCGAACCAGGGTCTGGCTGCATGCAAGACAAACACCCTACCCATTGTACTATCACTCCAGCTCCGAAAGTTGTTTATGATTTTCAGTATATAATGGTCCAATACCAGCCCCTTCACTAGTGTACATTTCCTCCACCAATGTCTCCTATCTAAACTTTTTTTTTTTTTTTTTTTGCTTTATGGGTCACACCCAGCGATGCTCAGGGGTTACTCCTGGCTCTGCACTCAGGAATTACTTCTGGCTGTGCTAGGTGAACTACAGGGGATGATGAAGATCAAATCTGGGTTGGGTACTTGCAAGGCAAACGCCCTACCCGTTGTGTTATTGCTCTAGCCCTATTTAAAAACATTTAAAGAGTTAAATCTACATAAGTTGGGGGCCGGGTGACAGCACAGTGGGTAGGGCATTTGCCTTGCCTGGCGCAGGTTTGGTCTCTGGCATCTCATATGGTCCCCCAGACCAGGAGTAATTCCTGGGTGCAGAGCCAGGAGTAATCCCTGAGCATTGCGGGTGTGACCCAAAAAAGAAAAAAAAAATGTCTAGATAAGTTGCATATCTAAAAGATCCTTAACAAGGAAGGAAGGAAGGAAGGAAGGAAGGAAGGAAGGAAGGAAGGAAGGGAAGGAAGGAAGGAAGGAAGGAAGGAAGGAAGGAAGGGAAGGAAGGAAGGAAGGAAGGAAGGAAGGAAGGAAGGAAGGAAGGAAGGAAGGAAGGAAGGAAGGAAGGAAGGGGAAGGAAGGAAGGAAGGAAGGAAGGAAGGAAGGAAGGAAGGAAGGAAGGAAGGAAAGGAAGAAGGAAAAGGAAGGAAGGAAAGGAAGGAGAAGGAAGGAAGGAAGGAAAGGAAGGAAGGAAGGAAGGAAGGAAGAAGGAAGGAAGGAAGGAAGGAAGGGAAGGAAGGAAGGAAAGGAAGAAGAAAGGAAGGAAGGAAGGAAGGAAGGAAGGAAGGAAGGAAGGATTGTGACTTGTTTGGTTTTGTGGCCATACTCTACTGTGCTTGGGGTTTATTCCTAGTTCTGTGCTCAGGAATCACACTTAGTGGAGTCAGGGGACCACATGGGGTTGGCCCTATGCAAGGCAAACAACCTATCCACTGTACTACTGCTCTGGCCTAGAGAGAACTGTTTTATTCTTCAGCCTATTCCAATGAGCATTCTCAGAGTTTTTTTTTGTTGTTGTTGTTTTTGCTTTTTTGGCTCACATCCAGCGATGCTTAGGAATTACTCCTGGCGGTGTTCAGGGGACCATGTGGGATGCCAGGGGATTGAACCCGGTCGGCCACATGCAAGGCAAATGCCCTACCCGCTGTGCTATCGCTCCAGTCCCTCATTCTCAGAGATTTCAGAAGATATAGAAAAGGAAAACTTTCAAACTGTTGAGAGAATCACCTGCCAATGAATGATACTAAGTGAGAGCATTTTAGTGATCTGCAGATATTTGAATCCCACTTGCTGTATTCTCTCTCCAGCCCCCTCATTAATACTTTTGGTATTAGATAAAAACCCTCTGCAAAGAAGGAAAAATAAGAAAGACATGCATTTATTTATCTTATAAAATCCCATTTGCTTCTAGCTTTAAGAGAGTACATATTTATCTTCAAGGGATTAAATTGTGAAAAAAATATTTAATATAGCTCTATACTTACCGGGTAAATGAATTTTACTTCTTTTTTGGCCATGGCGATCAAAGATTTTCACAATGTAATCAGCTCTAAAAGCAATTACAACACAAAAGTGGAACTGAAATGTTTTTGTCTCTGTATGATAGAAAAAGAAATAAAACTGCCATCTAAGTAACTTCAGTTTTTTTCTGCCAGTTTCATTATCTGTGCCTAAAAAGTTACTGTATTACCAAGGAAGAAGTCTCTGAACTTTTATGTTAGTGGGATGAATATACTCCTTTGCTCACCAGCCACTGGAACGTCTAATGAACAACAGGTGGTGAGTTTACGGTCCTACATCCACAGGGAGTCAGGATGGTTTACTTACATTTACTGGTCCTTACCCTGTTACAGCCAGGTAGTTCCCTGAGGTTTTTGCCAGGCAAACTGTATTGGAGTACCAAGCCAAGATTTTTCAAGCAAGGTGAAAACACGCTTAAAAAGAAAACACAATTTTTATATTTTCAAGACAGGCAAGCAGTGATAGAGTTGGAAAACTGTTCTAGCATAATCATAAAAAGAGCAGGTTTGGGGCTGGAGAGAGTTCAGTGAGTAGTTCATACACACTTTGCGTATGTGGTCAACCCAGATTTAATCCCTGGAAACTATATGGTCCCGAGTCTTGCCAGGAGTGATCCCTGGGGCGCGTTAGGAGTAAGCCCGCACACAGCTATATACAGCCCCCAAATTTAGGAAGAACAGTAGGGCCAGAGCACTAGTAGAGCAGGTAGGGCGTTTTCCTTGCATGTGGCTGACCTGAGCTCAATACCAGACACCCCATATGGTCCCCCAGCACTGCCAGAATTGGCCCCTTAGTACAGAGCCAGTAATAAGTCCTGAGTACCACAGGCTCTTCATGTTCCTGGAGTGAGCTGATGCCCTTGGGCTACACTAGCATGTGACAGGACTTATGGAGATGTTACTGGTGCCGCTCAAGCAAATCGATGAACAACGGGAAGACAAGTGATACAAGTGATACCACAGGGTGTGGCTCAAAAACAAAAACACCTAAAATTTATAAAGAATGGTAAAGTCTTCTCATCTGTGAGATCAACAACACCGCAAACAAATGATCAATAAAAAATACAATATCAGGGGCTGGAGCGATAGCCCAGCGGGTAGGGCGTTTGCCTTGCAGCGGCCAGCCTGTGCCGGCCTGGGTTCGATCCCCGGCATCCCATATGGTCCCCCGAGCACTGCCAGGAGTAATTCCTGAGTGCAGAGCCAGGAGTTACCCCTGAGCATCGCCAGGTGTGACTCAAAAAAGCAAAAAAACAAAACAAAAAAAAAAACAAAAAAAAAAAAACATCATACAGGAGATCTTTTTTTTATCATTTGCTAAAATGTCTGAGTATTTGTGAACATGACTTTTCACAAAATATATATGCTTGATAACTGCTAAGGCTTAAACATAGGATTTAGTGCATTATTAGCAGCACAGATTTTTTTTAACTTGAAAACTGCTCTTTAAAAAATCTTAGAAGTTGGGGCCAGAGCGATGCCCAGTGGGTAGGGCTTTTGCCTTGCACGGCCGGCCCATGGCGGCCCGGGTTCGATCCCGCATCCCATATAGTCCCCCCGAGCACCGCCAGGAGTTATTTCTGAGTGCAGAGCCAGGAGAAACCCCTGAGCATTGCCAGGTGTGACCCCCAAAAAATCTTAGAAGTTACATAGAAATAAAAATGTCTACACTTCCCTTCCAAACTATTTTCTTCAGGGGACAGACTGATAGTACCTCAAGTAGGGCACTTGCCTTGCAGGTCAGCCTGGGGTTCAATCCCCAGAATCATATCTGGTCCCCTGAGCCCAGCAGGAGTGATTCCCTGCGTTCAGAAAAGTCAGGAGTACTCCTGAGCACCATCCAGTGTGGTCCAAAACTAAATGTAAATTATTTCCTTCATTCACCCATTAGGCATTCTTTCTTCACCATTTACAACTTAATTTGGCTACTGAGTGGACATCGTATCAGCTGAAAAAAAATCATTCCTTCTTTCCACCTAGACAATCTTGATTTGTGGTATAGAAACCACAAGCCACAAATGGATTTGAAATTTTGTTGAGGTCTTGAAATGTGGATAGATGGAATTTAGATATCTTAAACATAAAACGTGTCAGATTTCAAAGATGATGAGAAGGAAAGCTGATCCATTTTATCAATAATTATGCATACTAATTACATGTTAAAATGATAACGTTTTGGTGAAATTAATTTTACCTGCTTCTTAAAAATGTCATGTACCTAGTAAAACTTTTCAATTATACCAGATATCATCTTATTTAGGTAAGGGAACATCTAGGAACATAGAGCTTGAATGAAAAAATTTCAATTTTAATGTTGTCAAATTATACAATTATGCCCATTCTAAACAGATGAAGTTCCAACCTTTTGTTGCTCTGGAGCCATACCCAGCAATACTAAGGGTTTATTCCTGGCTCTGCTCAGGGATCACTCCTGGCAGACGCCGGGGAACATGCAGGGGTTCAGGGATCAAAGCCCGGACGGCAAGGCAAAACACCCTACCCACTGTGCTATTTTACTATTGCTCTGACCCACATGAAGTTTTTGAATACTACAACAGGTGGCTTTGACAGTCTGAATAGTAACAGAAAACTCTTCCAAAAGTTCAAAATCAAACATCCAGCAACAACTTTTCCAAAGTGAGAGATGAAATCCATCTCTATTGAAAACTAACCACGAGTGCATGAAGTTTAAACAGCACAAGGAGAGGCGAAAATGCAACAGAAGCATCTCACTCCGGGCAATTTGTGGCGGGCACACTACACCCCCACCACGCAAAGGGAACGCAAGCTTAGGAGGGATCATGCACTGGAATGTCATGTGGACCCCTGGTAGACCGTGCCTGGCTGTGCGCTCACACAGCCGTCTTCAATGGAGCGATACGATGCTCCATCTCGACACAGCGCAGAGGAAGAGGTGTTGACCTGTGGCTTATGTTTTGCTCATTCTTTAGCTGTGGAACTTAAAGCAAGTCACTTTAAATGCCTCAGGCGACAAAAGCTCCTCGTTTCTGGTCTTAAGTCACAAACAGACTTCAACAGGAAGGCTCCGGACCCAGAATTGCTGAAACCAGTTCCCCATTTCTTTGAATTGGATGCGTGCCAACGCAAAGTTAAGGTTTGAGTGACCTGGAAGTGGGGGCGCCAGAAACAGAGAAAGATGCTCTTGGGACCCTCTAGACAGTCTGGGGCAAACACCCAGGCTTTCACTCGTTTTAGGGGGGCGATGGGGAGCCGTGCAAGACTCGCCAGGACTTGTAGCAGCAAGAAACGAGGCAGCCTGTGAAACCCACCTGTGTGCTTTTCACTGCGACCCTCCACTGCTTATGCCGCGCCGAGACTGGGGTTCCCTCCCTCCAGCCCGTTCGTTTCCCGGCGTGGAGGGGCTCCCTTTGCCCACACCACCACTTCAGCCCGTCCGAGATCCTAGGCAGGAGGCCTCTCCGCATTCTTTCCTTTCCGCTCTTTCCTGCCACGTCGCCCTCCTTCTCCCTCCACCCGAGTCACCCCACTCTGCTCAAAAGTGACGCTCGGCGGGCCTAGAGGAGGGTCAGTGGTCGCGGCTTCCCGCCCCACGGGGTTTCTGAGTTATTTACCTTCATGGCAAAGCTCGAGAGGCCGCGCGAACTAGCAAGTGCGCAGGCGCATACCCCCCTCCTCCAAGCGTTCCCGTCACCCAGGCTACCGGGCGGCAGCAGCCAATCAGCAAGCGCCAGTCGAAGGGGGAGGGAAGGGCGAAAGGCTGGGCCAGGGGAGCACGTGATGCCGTCGGCTCTCGGCACTGGGACTGAAAGCTGGGGAGGCGGTGCCTGAGTTTTCGGCATTGGGCTCTGATTGGTTGATACGTCCTGGGGAAGGCGGGCTCCTTAAGTCTCAAAAGGCGCCTGCGTAAATGTCTGTTTTTGTCTACCCCCTCCACTGCTCTCCTCCCCACACGCACACATACACACACGGTTAACCTTGAGAGGTGGAGGGAGGAAATATACTGAATGTTGGGTTAAAGAACGTGGGATTTGGCTCACGGAATAAATACTCGTACAATCTCCACGGAGAGGTCCTGGAAGAGCTTGGAAGAGCTTATTTATTCCCCTCCCCCCACCTTTCTGGACTTGAAGAGATGGGGTATGAAAATAAGTTTTGGGTTTTTACGTTTTTATTCGGGAAGGGAACTGGGGCCCACGCCCTGCCGTGCTTGGCCCAGCTGTGCTGACCTGATGGTTCAGTGCTAGGTTTCTGCGGTATTGGGGCCCACAAGGCCACAGCCAGCGGTGTTTAGAGCTGAGGAGAATCATTCACTGGTGACAGTGACCCAGGAGGGCATGTGGTGCCAAGGCTCTAAGTCCAGCCTATCACATACCAGGATATGCACTGTGAGCAACTGCCCCTTCCCAAAACTAGCTTTTTGGGACACACCCGGCAGCGCTCAGGGGTTTCTCCTGGCTCTGCACTCAGGAATTACTCCTGGCGGTGCTCAGGGGACCATATGGGATGCTGGAGATGGAATCCATTAAGTTGGCTGCGTGCAAGGCCAATGCCCTACCTGATGTGCTATCGCTCGGGCTCCCAAAACTAGTATTTTTTAAGGTCTTAGTAAGTTAACCAATTGTCCAGTTATAGTAGATAAGAAAAAAAAAGGGCTGTATTGGAAAATTCCCTGAGCAGACAAAAACCCATTGAACTTCTTTTGCAAGACTACCTTGACCTGACTTAGAAGTAAGCAATTTCTTGTTTATGCCTCTGGATATCAAAAGCAAAGCTTAAAATTATTTCCCAAGCTAACTGCCAATGCCTGTCATTTAAGAAGCTGCTAATATTATAACCAATTGCTATTTTTTTAAACTGGGATTTTATTCTATATTTTTGGGGGGGGTCACACCCGGCAGTGCTCAGGGGTTTCTCCTGGCTCTGCACTGAGGAATTACACCTGGCGGTTCTCGGGGACCATATGGGATGCTGGGGATCGAACCTGGGCCGGCAGGGGGCTGGCGCGTGCAAGGCAAACACCCTACCCGCTGGACTATCGCTCCGGCCCCCATAACCAATCACTTTAAAGACAAAAAGAATCACCACTTTCTCTGTTGTATATAAGCATTTTATCACTACATACTCCTGAACCTCATTATTTTTGTTTGTTTGGTTTGGGGACCATTTGGGGGGTTGTGCTCAGGGACTACCCCCAGCTCCAGGATTAGCAGGGTTCTTCTTGAGGGTACTTGGGGACCAAACCCCACCTACTGCTTTGTTTCAGACTTTGAGTTTTCATCCTGACCACCACCTCCCACCCACATTCCATTTCTGTTTTTTATTTTTCCTATTTCCTAGTTTGCAAATTGTGTTGGTGTGTGCACAAAAGCTTTTATTCATTACTGTTTCTGTGGTTTGTTAGTTTTACTTCTGTTCTTCTGAATTTTTTTACAGGTCTAATTGCATCTCTTTAGACCTTGGATCTGGCAGTGTTTCCAAAGCAGTGCATTCTGCACAGTATTTATACTGCATTCCAGTTTGGAAGTGCTCCCTGCACAGTATTTATACGGCATTCCAGTTTAGAAGTGCTTTCTGCACAGTATTTATACGGCATTCCAGTTTAGAAGTGCTCTCTGCATAGTATTTATACTGCATTCCAGTTTGGAAGTGCTCCCTGCATAGTATTTATACTGCATTCCAGTTTGGAAGTGCTCCTGCATAGTATTTATACTGCATATACTGCGTTCCAGTTTGGAAGTGCTCCTTCCAGCAAGTGTCTGAAACAATCCATCTTTTTGTTTCTTTTCAACACAGTGTGTTACCTCCTAGGATGTGTTTATATCTTTCAAGTGCTGTTCTATTGCAAAATGTGATTCTATTAAAGAAATGCATGTTATAAGGGCAGAGCAATAGTATTGCAGGTAGGGCTTTTACCTAAAACTTGGTCAAATCTGGCTTCAATCCCTGGCACCTATATGGTCCACCCCAACCACTGCCAGTAGTGATTGCTGAGCACAAAGACAGAAGCCTTGAGCACTGCCTGGTGTGATCCCCCAAAACAAAGACAAAGACAAACCAAAAGAAGAGAAATACTTGAGACAATAGAAAATGGAACTTGTTGTTCTTAAACTAGTTTAAACTGAGTTCATGACACTTATCAGCTCTTCCATAAGAACCTTGGCAAATGACCTCTTGTGAGTCTCCCCCTCCAGTCTAAAATGAGAACAACACTTCCTAATTTGATTTGGGGGAGGGGAGTTAAATTAGTTAAAAAGAAAGAAAATATAAACTCGACCATCAACAATTTTTTTCCTATTTCCTTCTAGTTTGGCCACTACACATACTTATTTTATCTGCATTTATATTTATGAAATGTGTTTAATACATTCATTTAGGTCAAATGAGAAAGAGTCTGCTCAGAGATGAGCATCAAAAAGCATACAATGCCGGGCCAGAGCGACAGCACAGCAGGTAGGGCATTCACTTTGCACGCGGCAGGCCGGGTTCGATTCCTGGCATCCCCTATGGTCCCTGAGCACTGCCAGGAGTAATTCCTAGTGCCAAGTCAGGAGTAACCCTTTGAGCATTGTGACCCACAAAAAAGAAAAGAAAAAGAACAGGAAAGAAAAGAAAAGCATACCGTGCTAATAAAATGGAGTTTTCATTTTCCCAAATCAAATAAGTTAATACTTTCATAAGTTGCCTTCTTCTGTTTCTGAGACAGAATAATATTTTGGGGGAGGGTACATGTCTGATACTTTCAGTGTATATTAGAATCACCCAGGGGTCTGGGCAGGTCTTGCCCTGGGATCTGACTTAGGAATCCAGAGTGGAGCTGAGTAATTTGCATTTTAATACCTTCCGGTGTGATGCTTATTATGCCAGTTGCACTTGAGGCCACTGATCTTAAGAATTTCCTTTGCTGATATTCATGTGTTAGACTGAAAACACCCAGATTCGTTTTGCTATGATTATGTTTACAGAGCAGCAAATCCTTCCCTAGCAGCTGCCTTCCAAAGTCACCTTTTCTTTATTATTTTACTGTAGCAGTTTTATTTTATATAAATGAGGGGCTCTAATCAGTGCGTAGTTTTCTATTTGTTACTTAAATTCCGAAGATAGATAAAGGTTCAGAGGGACGTGGAGAGTATCGTGCTGAGTGGAATGAGTCAGAGGGAGGAACAGCCATACAATGACTGCACTCATTTGTGAGATATGAAGAAAGTGTGAGGCTAATATCCAAGGACAGAAGAAACGGGGGGCCAGGAGGACTGGTCCACAGATGCCAGTGTGTGGGGAGGGAAGTTAGGGTAGAGAAGGGACCACTATAGCCGTTAATAATTGGGCATTCCTGGAGATGGAGCTTGGGTCCCCATTCCCCTCTCTGACCCATCCCAGATGCCTGTGGCCCCGCCCACAAACTGCCTCAGGGCTTTCGGCCATGATGCAGAGACTCAGAAGCACTGGGGAGAGCTGCCATCTGGCTCTCCCCTAGTTCAGCTGACCAGGAGGCAAGATGGGTTTTGGGAGTAGGCCCATCACCTCTATAGGGCCTCAGAAGCAACTGGATGAGACTCGCTCATCATAATAGCCACCATTTTTGTGGTCCAGATCCGGTACATCAAACTAGGGGAACTAATCATGTTCAAGAATATATTACAATCTACAATGTGTAAGAAAAGGAAGCAAGAAGAAGAAGAGGAAGAAGAAGAAGAAGAAGAAGAAGAAGAAGAAGAAGAAGAAGAAGAAGGAGGAGGAGGAGGAGGAGGAGGAGGAGGAGGAGGAGGAGGAGGAGGGAGGAGGAGGAGGAGGAGGAGGAGGAGGAGAGAGAGAGAGAGAGAGAGAGAGAGAGAGAGAGAGAGAGAGAGAGGAGATAAAGAACCTGCCATGGACGTAGGCTGGGGGAAGGGGGAGAGAGGCAGGGACATTGGTGATGGGAGATGGGCAGGGGTGGAGGGGTGGTTGTTGGAACACTGTAGAACCAAAATTCAAACATGAACATCTTGTAATTGTACATCTAATGGTGGTATAATAAAATATTTTAAAAAATAAAAATAAATAGTTGGCCGTTAATCAAAATGATCACTCCGGACAAGAACCAAATGTTTAAAGTAGGTTAAGGGATATACATGATAACCTTTCAGTACCTGTATCGCATACCATAATGCCCAAAAGGGGGTGAGGGTGGAGATAGGAGAGAGAGACAGAGACAGAGAGATAGAGACAGAGACAGAGAGACAGAGACAGAGACAGAGAAGTGCCTGCCACAGAGACAGTTGTGTGTGGGTATATCAGTGGTGGGAAATGTGCACTGGTGAAGATCTGGGTATTGAAACATTGCATGATTGAAACTCAGTCAGGAACAACTTTGTAACTGTATTATGGTGATTCTATTAAAAAAAAAGGGACAGATTCACGGATGTAATGAGAGAGTGAAAGGTATGGACAGGTGCCTTGACCCTACTGATCAAGATAATGTACTTACACTTCTCAGTTTCAGTTTACAGTTGTAATATACATAAGGTTGCAATATACATAAAGTATTCTTATGCTGTGCCGTTGTAAGAAAAGACAAAGATGACATCTTGCACTCTGCCACAACGTTGATGCAGCTATCTGGAGGGTAGCTTGTTGAGCTAGTAAGAGGGAGGATAAACACCAGATCTCTGTCCTACGTGGTATACAAAGAAACAAAGAAATGGAGCGACCATGGGGCTGGAGAGATAGCAGAGCGGGTAGGGCACGTACCTTGCATAAGGGTGGCTCAGGTTTGATCCCTGGAATTCCAGACGATCTGAGCCCTGCCAGGAATGATCCCTGAGCACAGAGCTGAGCGTAAGCCTGAGGCACAGCTGGGTGTGACCCAAAAATAAAACAAAATTAATAATAGTATCTGCAGTATCTACCAGGAATACCTTGACACATTTCACTTTAATTTTAGTAGCTAAAGGATTGACTTTATTGAGTTATTTAACTTTTGTGTAGTTTTTTTTGGGTCATGTCTGGCAATGCTCAGGGGTTACTCCAGGCTCTGTACTCAGGAATTATTCTGGGTATTGCTCAGGGAACTATATAGGATGCCGGGAACAGAACCCAGGTCGGCCGCATGTAAAGCAAAGCCCTACCTGCTATATTATCACTCTATCCCCAAATTTATTGAGTTATTAATTTCTATTATGATTGAATTTTTGTTTTTGGCTCACACCCAGTGATGCTCAGGGGTTACTCCTGGCTCTGCATTCAGGAATTACTCCTGACTGTGCTCGGGAGACTATATGGGATGCTGCGGATCAAATTCAGGTTGGCTACATGCAAGGCAAAAGTCTTACCCACTGTACCATCACTCCAGCCCTGTCTGATTAATTTTAAGCTAAAAAGAAAACAGGAGGGTAACTATTCCCCTGCCAATTGAGGGTCAAGAATGACCCTAGATGCACATACATGGGCTTGAATCAGACTGTCAAGAAAAAAAAAGGGGGTGGTTAAAATTAGTTCCAGCTTAATGATTGTGATTTTTTTGGAGGGGACACACCTTACAATGCTCAGGGGTTGCTCCTGGCTCTGTACTCAGGAATTACTTCTGGCGATGCTCGGGATCATATGGGATGCTGGAGATGGATCTCAGGTCAGCCACACATCGGGCCGTTTGCAAGGCAGACACCCTACCTGTTGTACTATCGCTCCAGCCCCTGTGATTATTTTTCTAACACAGTATAGATGCTTCCCTGAAGTGGTCAGTCCTTTTCGTTAATGAGTTTCTCCCTGTCACTGTGCCTGCTTGCCTGAGTGGCTGCTGTGTGAGAGGTCTCATTGTGGCGCCAGGGATCACACCAGCAGTGCTGGATGTGGAGAGGTGCCTGGGATTGAACTAAGACTTTTATACAGTGGGCCCGAGTCATAGGACAGCGGGTAGGGTGTTTGCCTTGTACGCAGCCAACCCAGATTCCATCCCCGGTATCCCATATGTTCTTTTGACCACCACCAGGAGTGACTCCTAAGTGCAGAGCCAGGAGTAATTCCTGATCACCACCGGGTGTGACTGAAGCCCCCCACCCCCAAATCATAAGACTTTATACAGTAAGGCAGGTCCTTAGTTACTACTGAACCACATCCCCAGGTCCTGACTGCTTAATATCTGCATTACTTCCCTGAATTCGTGTCCAGCAGCCATTGTCAACCCTAGTTGCCATCTGAATTCCTTGGGGCTACTTGGGATAACTCACACAACTGAGTACGGGCGAGTGTTGAAAGGAAGGGGCATTGGGGTCCCCGGGGAAGGGAGGTGAGATTCCCTTGAAGGGTATGGTGTTGGAATTATATGCATGAGAAACCAGCATTAACAGTGTTGTTCATCACAGAATCTCAACCCGTTGAAAATAAGTTATGCTTCGGGACGCCTGTTCCAGGGCTCCCAGAACCACTGGGGTTCTGCCTGAAATGAAAATTCTGTGAGGTTGGATCTAGAGGAGAGCCCAGGCATTCAGGTTGTTTGCAAATTGCTCCAAAAATCCTAATCGTGCTGCAGTTGAGAAATCAACACCAGACTAGGCATTTCAAGCAATGGGTTTCAGCTGAGATGAACCTGTCGGTTGGCATATCTACTCTGAATGGACATCGAGCCATTCCGATGATATTTAATGTCTATCATTATTATTATTACAGATTTATTTTTCTTTTTTGGGTCATATTCAACAATGCTCAAAGATTTTTCCTGGCTCTGCACTCAGGAATCACGGCTGGATCACGGCTGGTGCTCGGAGGACCATATGGGAATCCAGGGATTGCACTAGGTTGGCTGTGTGCAAGGCAAACACCCTCCCTGCTGTGTTATCGCTCTGATCCCCTTATTATTGGTTTCAGAGGCACACAGAGCACTGCTCAGGAGCCATTCCTGGCTCTGTGCTGAGTGACTGCTGGCAGTGCTTGGGGTACCATATGGGGTGCTGGGGATTGAACCAGGATCAGTGGGATGCAAGGCAAGCAATTTAACACCTATGACCCAGTGCACATCATTTTTATTGGAGCTGAAAGGGACTTATACTTTAACACCATCAAGTATAATCTTTCACTACTTATTTCCTCTTAGGAAAGACTTAGGTAACACCAATGACTATCACATTTCCCTCCCACTCAGACTGTAAGACACTGGATAGAAAGAGAAAATAGGCTAGTTCACACCTTTGAGCTTTAAGTGGTCCATCAGCTATTTACCGTTGGAAGGAAAGAGAGGGGTTGTAGGGTGGTGCATGGATATGGCGGGGAGATGGAGTATAAGAGCGCCTGTGTGCAGACACATTCGTCACTCCAACCTTCTGGGGCTTTGCTGTATTATGGGGGGGGTCACACACTGTCTGAGGAGATGGAATCAAGCACTCAATTAGCTGCCGTTTCCCTGCATTTCCCTACCCGAGTGGACACTGCAGCCAGTCTTAGCGGCCTCCTCCTAGACATTTTGGCCCCGCCCACACCCAGCCCACATCATCACTCCTGTTTTCACGTCCCCCTACACCCTCCAAAAGTGCATACGGAAAATCTACACATTCTTCCCAGTCTTTTAGGATGTGCAATGCTGTGACCATCTCATTACAATATTCTGAAATGATTGAACTCAAAGACCAGAGCTATTTCACATTTCTATTCAACAAGTAATTAGCAAGAGTCTATTTGTGAAAGTATAATAGTAGCTAAAATGCCCAGTTTCGGGGACTACAGGAAGAAAGCCCAATAGTCTCCTTCCAAAATGACCTTCAGCCTCTATTGTCCTCTGAGACCACATCCCCAGCCTGTAAGATTTTAGTAACCTTTTTGTTTGTTCAATGCTAATTGATCAGAAAGTGTGAGACAAATGAATTCCCAAATGGATTATCTCATTCCCTGAATCTCTGTAGCTTTGCTGCTGAGACTCTGATAAAAACAAAAAATCGAAACAAAAAAACCACCTCAAATCAACCCATACATTAAGTAGGTCAGCTTTTGCCAGCATTTTCTCACTCTGAAGTTCTCGGCACAGCTATTTTTGTCACTGACAGAGACACAGCTCTTTGAATGACATCCTCCTTTTTCTTACCCTCACAGTTCCTTCCAGCAACCATAAAGCAAGGACCTCTGATCTTCCTCGAAATTGATTTCCTGTTGCTTGAGAGCAGCTCACTGTATCGTGTTTAGATTTACAAAGAAAACATTTAAAACTTGAGTTGAGTCTATTTAATTGCAAGTACATTATTTAAATGCCTTGGGGGTCCATCCGGCAGTGAGGGATCTGTTTAGGCCTCCCCGCACAGCATCCACTCCAGCCCTTTGAGGAAATCCGGTAGGACTGTCATTCCCAATGGCTTTCCTGACCTTGGCAACCATCCATCTGCTTTCTGTCCCATGCATTTGCTTACTTTGGACATTTCATATTAGTGAAATCATACTGAAAAAGCAACCCATTATATATAATATTAAATGTAATATATTAATATTACATTATAAATATATTATATAACATATATTATAATATATTATATAATAATTTATACTATATTAATATTTTATATAATATATTATATATAATGGGTTGCTTTTTCAGTCACAAATGGAAATGAAATACTGATGCTTGCTACATGTGTGAACCTTGAAAGCATCTAAGAAACACTCTAAAAAGAAGCCAAACCTAAGAACCCACATACTGTATTATATATGTATTATATATATGTATTATATATACATATACACACATATATACATATATATGATGGATTGCTTATATATATAAAGTTTTACAGAGCTGGAAAACAGATATCAGATCTGTCCATCATCTGATACTGAATAAATTACAGTATATATACTGTATATATAATATACAATTTATGTATATAATATATATTATATACATATATACATACATATTATTACAGTATATATACTATATACACACTGTAATTAATTTATTCAGTATCAGATGATGTATATCTGGGTTTTCCAGCTCTGTAAAACTTAATTTTGGGGGCCGGAGGCGATAGTCCAGCAGGTAGGGCGTTTGCCTTGCACACAGCCGGCCCATGCAGGCCCGGGTTCAATTCCCGGCATCCCATATGGTCCCCGAGCACTGCCAGGAGTAATTCCTGAGTGCAGAGCCAGGAGAAACCCCTGAGCATCACCGGGTGTGACCCAAAAAAGCAAAAAAAAAAAAAACACCTTAATTTTTTGTTTTGTTTTTTTGGGTCAAATCCAGAGTGCTCAGGGGTTACTCCTGGATCTGCAATCAGGAATTGCTTCTGACTGTGCTCGGGGACCATATGGGATGCTGGGAATCTAACTCGGGTTGGCCATATGCAAGGCAAATGCTCTACCCCAAAACTTAATTTTTTAAAGGCCAATGGAAGGGGTGGGGTGGATAATATAACAGGAAAAGTGTTTCTTGGCACAGATTATCTGGTACATACACCCCCACCCCTTCCCCAATTCCTCCTGCCTTCTGGCACAGCCAGGAATAATCCCAGAAGCCTTGAGCTTTAATAGGTAGAGACCCATTGCTATTTTTATAGGAGTTGCATTAAATCTGTAAACTAGATTTTAGTCTTCGCCTTTCAACCTGTTCCATAAATATAAGGTATCTTTGCATTTACTTAGACCTTCTTCCTTTCTGCGATACTTAAAACTTCCTTCTTATAGATCTTCAGTGCACAATAATAAACAGATTTGTGTTCACCTTGTATCCTGCCACAGTATTCAATTTATTCGCTTGAACATTTTTTTTTTTCTTTTCGGGTAACACCCAGCAGTGTTGAGGGTTACTCCTGGCAGTGCTCAGGGACCATATGGGATGCCAGGGATCGAACTTCGATCGGTTGCATGCAAGGCGCACACCCTACTTGCTGTGCTACCACTCTGGCCACCAATGTTCTTGTGGCTAAAGATTATTTTATAGGAACATGTCAACTGCAAATGGAGATAGTCTTTTCCTAATTGGGATTCCATTTTTTTTCTTGTTTAACTGCTCTGGCTAGAACTTCGGCTACAACTAGTAGCAAGGGAAATATTTTTGATTTTGGAGGGGACATTCCTTTTTTCCATTTAATATGTTACTAGTGGAATTTTTTCACAAAGGTGGTTTTTTTTTTTTTTTTGTTGTTGTTGTTTCTGGATCTTAACTGACAGTGCAGGGAATTGGGTAGCTACTCCTGGTGGTGCTTGATGATTCAATCATTAAATCCAGGCTTACTGGATATAAAGCATGCACTCAGCTTGTTGAGCTATCTTCCTAGCCCCTTCTATGAGTAACTTTTTTCTTCTTTTGGTGAGGTGTGGTTACACCCAGCAATGCTCAAGGCTTATTCCAACCCCAGTGAAAAATGTTTATTTACATTTTTTTTGCTTTTTTTTGGGGGTGGGATCATAACCGGCAATGCTCAGGGGTTTCTCCTGGCACTGCACTCAGGAATTACTCCTGGTGGTGCTTGGGGGACCATATGGTATGCCAGGGATCGAACCCGGGCCAGCATGGGCCGGCCGTGCAAGGCCAATGCCCTACCCGCTGGGCTATCGCTCCGGCCCCTGAAAAATTTTTAACAGGTGAAAAACTTCCTTCCTCTTTTTTTTCAATCTTTTTTTTTTTCTTTTTTTTGGGTTACACCTGGCAATGCTCAGGGGTTACTCCTGGCTCCGTACTCAGGAATTACTCCTGGCAGTGCTTGGGGGACTGTATGGGATGCCGGAGGTGGAACCCGAGTTGGCCATGTGTAAGGCAAACGCCCTAATCTCTGTGCTATTGCTCCAACCCCTTTATTATTATTTTTTTAAATAGGGGCTGGAGCGATGGTCCAGCGGGTAGGGCGTTTGCCTTATGTGGTTGGCCCGTGCCAGCCCAGATTCGATTCCGGGCATCCCATATGGTCCGCCCCAAGCACCGCCAGGAGTAATTCCTGAGTGCAGAGCCAGGGAGAAACCCCTGAGCATTGCTGTGTGACCCAAAAAGATAAAAAATCATATGTTTGGACCTTAAGGTCAAAGGGATATTACAGAGGGTAGTATACTTGCTTTGCACATGCCTAACCTACTTCAACCCCTAAGCAGAGGCAGGAGTAAGTCCTGAGCACTGCTGGGTAGAGCCTCTCCATCCACCTGTGGACTCAATTTTTTTAAAATGTATTTATGACTTTTGGGGCCACACTTGGTTGTGCTCAGGGAACCAGAGACCAAATTGAACTGGCTGTGTGCAAGACATGTGCCATAACCCTGTACTCCCTCCCGGCCCCTTAAGTTTGTCTTGGTGTATAATCTTTGTAAGATTACAGGGCAACCTTAGGTTGAAATTATAGGTTAATCCTTAACCTTTGTAAGATTAAAAGGTTATACAAAAGTGCATAACCTTTGATATCAAGGTAATGGTGTTATAGAATGATTTAGAGGCATTTATTCTATTTAAATGGAAATAGACTTTCCCTCTATTTCAGGGAAAGTTTGAGTAATTTAAATTTAATACCTAGCAGAAGAGCCTATCACAGCCCAGCTTGCGCAGCTTGCGGCTGCGCGGTTCATCAAGAAGTGCTGGATTTAGAGGTGACTACAAGAGTACGCCACCCGCAGGGCAGAGCCTGGCAAGCTACCTGTGTCGTATTTGATATGCCAAATACCAGTAACAATTATATACCACATTCCCATGACCTGATGGAATGGTTTGAGGCTCTTTATGTTCCCGGAGTAAGCAGATGCCCTTGGGCTCTACTAGCATGAGACAGGACATATGGAGATGTTACTGGTGCCTGTACGAGCAAATCAATGATGAATGGGAAGACAGTGATACAGTGACAGTGATTAATTCTTTTTAATTTATTTTTATATTTTTTGGGCCACACCTGGCAATGCTCAGGGGTTACTCCTGGCGGTGCTCAGGGGACCATATGAGATGCCGAGGATCGAACCCGGGTTGCCCGTGTGAAAGGCAAACGCCCTACCTTCTGGACTATTGCTCTAGCCCAATATTAATTCTTCTTGAAATGCATGGCAGACTTCAGCAATAAATTTATTCTTGAAATCACTGTTGGAAGGAATTTTATGGTCAATTCAATCCCTCTGCCTTATAGTCTATTGACACTAAATTTTGGACTATCCCCAGCTGTACTCAGGGGTCACCCCTGGAGGAACTCGTGGGTCAATACGCAGACAGGGATCAGTCTGCTCTAATAACGAAGCATGCGCTTTAACCTCTGTGCTATCTCTGTGGCCTCTTATGCAGTGCAAGGGATTAGAACAGGGATCAGTCTGCTCTAATAACGAAGCATGCGCTTTAACCTCTGTGCTATCTCTGTGGCCTCTTATGCAGTGCAAGGGATTAGAACAGGGATCAGTCTGCTCTAATAACGAAGCATGCACTTTAACCTCTGTGCTATCTCTGTGGAGCAATACTCATGGTTAAGGCCGCATGACTATTGCTTTTTTGGGGTTCTGACCCCAAAAAGCAAAAAAAAAAAATAATATTTTTGAGGCACTGTTTTAGTTTTTCGTTTAGTTTTCTTTTGTTTTGGGCACACCTGGCAATGCTCAGGTTACTCCTGGCTCTGCACTCAGGAATTACTCCGGGCAGTAAACAGGGGATGGAATGGGAGGCCAGGGATCCAATCTGGGTTGGCTGCATGCAAGGCAAACATGCATGTGCTATATATCCTACCCGCTGTACTATCCTCTAGCTCTTATTAAATTTCTAAGACAGGTTTGTTTTGTTTTGGGTCATACCTGGCGGTGCTAATTACTCTTTGTGGTCTTAGGGCATGTGGGATGCCAGGGATTGAACTTGAGTTGGCTCTGTTCAAGGTAAGTGCCCTACCCATTGTAAAATATCTCTAGCCCCCTCCAAGCCACTTTTGGTAGTTTTTAGAATTTATTTCACTAGGTTATATGATTTGTTGGTCCTTGCTTTTTTTTTTTTTTTTTTGCTTTTTTTGGGTCACACCCGGCAATGCTCAGGGGTTTCTCCTGGCTCTGCACTCGGGAATCACTCCTGGCGGTGCTCGGGGGACCATATGGGATGCCAGGGATCGAACCCGGGCCGGCATGGGCCGGCTGCATGCAAGGCAAACGCCCTACCCGCTGGGCTATCGCTCCGCCCCAGTCCTTGCTTATTTTTGATAAGTTTATGACTGTCATCCAAAATACCATTATATTCATTGAATATTGATAAACTCTGAAACTCACACCAGCTTTCCTTGCACCTATTTTTCTGAAGTAAAACGTACCCAAGATTTTATTAGATTTAGCAACCTTTCTTCTCCAATAATCCTCCCCCCTTTTTTTTTTTTTTGCTTTTGGGCTATACCTGGCAATGCTAAGGAATCACACCTGACAGTGCTAGGGGCCCATATAGGATGTCAGGACTGAACCAGGGTCAGCTGCATGCAAGGTAAGAGCCTACCACTCTAGCTCCAGCCCCAGAAATCAACTTTCTGATGAAGCTGTAGCTAGTATAAATTTTACTTCTACTTTTTTTTTTTTTGGAAGTCACACCCATTGAAGCTCAGCAGTTCCTCCTGGCTCTTCATCCAGGAATTACTCCTGGTGGTAATTGGGGGACAATATGGGATGTTGGGGATTGAACCTGGGTCAGCTGTGTGCAAGGCAAATGCCCTACCCGCTGTGTTATTGCTCTGGCCCCTAAACTTCTAAAATGTGCAAATCTTTACTTTTTTTTCTTTTTTGGGTCACACCTGGCAACGCTGAAGGGTTACTCCTGGTTCTGCACTCAGGAATTACTCCTGGCAGTGCTCAGGGGAATTTACTTTTATTTTTTTAATTTTATTTATTTATTTTTTTTGCTTTTTTGGGTCACACCCGGCGATGCTCAGGGGTTACTCCTGGCTCTGCACTCAGGAATTAGTCCTGGCGGTGCTTCGGGGGACCATATGGGATGCTGGGGATCGAACCCAGGCTGGCATGGGCCGGCCGCATGCAAGGCAAAAGCCTTACCCGCTGGGCTATCACTCCGCCCCCAAATTTACTTTTATTAAATTATAAAACTTTTCTAACTAGGACTCTAATACCAGGTTATGTACATTAGGAACCCTGCTTGTTACATACTTGCCATATATAGCGTGTGGGTAACCCTCCCTAGGTCCAGTTCCCTCATGGGTCAGAAAGGAATCCTAAGATTAAGGATTAAGTGCATTAATGCATGAGAGTCCTTAGCACTTTCCTTATAGCAAGTCCTGAATCAGAGTAAGTACCCACAACTAGAAAGGATTGTTGTCCATTATATGAAACTTGCCAGTGTCACTGTGTAATGGTTCCATGAATGTTCCTGTCACTAGATAACAGCTGTATTCATCCAGATTATCCTAATGCCCAGAAGAGCAGGGTTTACTGACTGAAGATAATGTTCTAAAGCATCCATAGAGAAAAGGAAGACCCTAAGAAAGGAGAACCTGTTCCTTTAATGTGAGCCTGGCCTCCCCTAATGGCTATGGGAACCAGGAACTATTTACAAAGAGCATTTTAGAGGAATGAGTCGAATTTAAGTACTTGCTTTCACTTGTAGGTATAGGGCTTCACAAGGTGAGAAAGACAGTGATGACATGTGTTTGGTTTTAGGTACTTGTGTTGTTTGTGGGTTTGATCCCCAGCACCACACATGGTCCCTGAATGCTGACGGGAGTCCTCCCACAGCCCAGAGCCAGGAGTAAGTACTGAGAACAGCTAGGTGAGGAAAGTGTTTGGCTTTGACATTTCTGTTTCCTATCTTTTTCCTCTTCTGTCTTGACTAAACAGGATTCTCCCTTTGTCAGTAAAATAACTGAATTCAGGGGCCGGAGGCGATAGTCCAGCAGGTAAGAAGTTTGCTTTTGCACACAGCCGACCCGTGTTCAATCCCCAGCATCCCATATGATCCCAAGCACCGCCAGGTGTAATTCCTGAGTGCAGAGCCAGGAGTACCTCCTGAGCATTGCTAGGTGTGACCTGAAAAGCATAAAAACAAAAATAAAACCTGAATTCATATTCCTAACACAAGAAATAAGTGAAACATTAGTATATTTCTCAAAATCACAATTACTTTCTCAGCAGTAACAGAAATCAAATGACCAAAAGTTCTTTCCTGAAATCCAAGTGTTCAGCTTCTTGGCTTCCAAGACAGAAACATCTCATGAGCATCTAGCTTCTTCTCACTTTCTAAAGTTTGCCTTAGAAACTTTAGAAAGAAAGCAGCTAAAATAAGAAAGCAGCTAAAATAAACTCTGATGTAAAAACACAGTACCACAACATTTTAAAAGATGGGAGTTTATATTCATTTTATATTAAGATATAAGTTAATGACTTATATCTAAAAGGATTTATCACAAAATGTTACTGCTCAGTGTATTTTTGCAAACAATAAACAATTCACTGAGAGTCTTAACATTCACATATGCGGTTAGAGTTTACAAATGTACAAAAACTTTGAGTAATAAACACTTTGCACTTTTTTAAGCATTCAATAAGCCCAATTTCCCCAAACTGCTTGACTACAAAGAAGCATTAACGGTTGATAACTGGTAAATGTAAGACACCAGGCAGGGAGGGAGATTTAGTCTGTAGAACATAAGAACATCGAAACAGTTTTGTCAATTTCAAAAGACAAAATCAAAACATCTTCCACAATATAAAACAAATTCATATAATTAAATATTAGTTTGGTTAAAGAACATTATAGGTACATAACATCTTCCCTACATAAATTGCATAACTTAATTTTAATACAAAACACTAGTTCTCAATTCCAATTTCTGAGTATAATTACATATAGTTCTTGGTGAATCTAGATAATTAAACAGACCTTAAAGATCGACATATCAAGATTTTATTTGGTCACTGCTGTCTTTTTTTTTTTTAAACCTCTTAATGGTTTTTTTTTTTCCTGTTCCTTGGAAACTTCAGAAATTAAATCCATAACCAAAGAACAGAAAATGCAGTTACTTCTGAAAAAACTAAAAAGCAGTTTTAGTGTATCATTAAAATAGTGTTGATAGAACAGATACATTTGGATAAAATTAAAATCCAGTATGATAAAGTTAAAAAGAAGACTATTTTTAATAAAAGTTTTATCTGGTGTATCTGAAGTGTAACACAAGAAATCTGGAGAATGTCAGTAAAATGAGCTCGATGAACGGAATTCCAAGTTAGCACTGGGTGACTCTGAGACGGCTCATTTGTGGCGCCAGGAATGAAGCTTCCCAGGCCACCACTGGGATTCACTGGAGATGGAAGCATTTGCCGTGGGCCTGACTAGTCCTTTCTCCACTGTGTGCGAGCAGGCACTTTGTGCCCAGGGATGTGGCCTCGTAAATCTGCCGAAAGTGCATCCACGGAGGAAAGAGACGGTATCCAATTCATAAAGGGGGAGTCTATCCTCGCTTAGCAAAGCCACGCGCTCAGCTACGGTTTCACGGTCACGACACAAGCCCCGGCTCTTCCAAGGCAGAGGGGAGCCACCTGAAAGGAAGCAGAAAGACAGTCTGGTTGGGTGAAAATGTTGTCAGCAGCTCACTGGTGGGCGAGTACTGCAGCAGCCCACGCTGCTGGCCAGGAACTACTGTCCTTAACCCCACTGCCCCAGCACCATCACTGGCCTGGTCCCTTCTTCCTCTTGTCAGAGTCTCTGCTCCTACGGCACTTCAGTATACCACCTGATTACGCAGTACTCTTGTGATTTCCCCTATCTTCTGAAATTCAGATATAACTGGCCCATAACACTGTATTCGTTTGTTTCACCCTTTTGGGTCACACCCAGCAATGCTCAGGGGTTACTCCTGGTGGTGCTTCGGAGACCATGGGATGCCGGGATTGAACCCAGATCTGCCACATGCAAAGCAAATGTCCTACTATCACTCCAGCCCCCATTTGTGTGGCTTTAAAAGAGAAATAGAGACCTGGAGAGATAGCAGAGAGGCTAAGGTGCTTGGTTTTGCTTGTAGCCAGCCCTATTTCAATCCCTGACCCCTGCACCCTGACAGGAGTGATTCCTCAGTCAGGAGTAAGCCCTGAGCATCACAGGTGTGGCCTATTTCCCCACCCCCAATTTCACTTTATTTGGTTGGAACCACACCTGTGGCCAGAGCTTACTTCTGGCTCTGCATTCAGGGGTCACTCTTGAATGGGCTCAGGGGACGCTATGGGGTGCCAGGCATGGAACTTGGGTCGACTCCACTCTACCTGCCATTTTAATCTCTCTGCAACCCATCCATAACCCCTAAAAAAGGGGCAATATACAAAAAAATAAAGCCATATGGTCACAGATTACTCATTTTGATAAAGTGATTCTGAGTTAGCCTAAAGTAGCAGTCTCAAGTGCTGGACAGATTCCTCACTGCTAGCTGCCGTTCAACAGGTCTTAGAGAAAGTCTCTCTTCCTCTGGCCTTCTTGGACAGCATTTACAACTTCTGCTGGTGGGAAGTTCCCAGGAGGTAATCAAACTGCTAATGAAACCCCGCAGTGCTGACTCAAGCCCTAAAGTTCCCTTCTTCCCTCCACACAGCAGTCTCAGGGAGTGAAGTCATTTCCCCAAACAAACAAACAAACAAACAAACACCCGCCCCCAACCCAGCAGACCTCATGCGGTCTAAAGTCCTTTCCTACCTTCAGCGAGCACTACACTGAAATCTGCGGCTTTCACCCTCACACTTTCACTGTCCTCTGGCCTTGGAGGTCTTAGGAGGGTCATTCTGTTGCCAATCCCTGTCAGGCCCTTCTTTGGGGAAAGTGCCCTTCTGGCCTGAGCTCTCTTTTTGCACCTGCAATCTCTCTCTACCTTGTTTTTCACTTCTACTGTGAAAACAACCCTTGGCTCCAATTCTAACTGTGCCATCTGTTTGCTGTGTGACTTGGGTCAAATAGTGAACTTCTCTGAACCTTGGACCCCTCATCCAGTACACCAGGCAAACAATGGTACTGGTCTTCTGGGTTGTTGGGAGGACTAGATAGCTCTTTCATACAATAAAATGCACACAAAGGAGATCAAACCTTAATCAGGGGTCAGTGATACAGGTCAGTAGGCAGTAGGCTGAAGCATATATATAATCCATCCCTCCCCCATATCTGGGTATCTGGTGGTGCTCAGGGGTTACTCCTGGCTCTGTGCTCAGGAATCCCTTTTGGCAGGCTTCAGGGACCAAACAGGGTGCAAGGGATCAAACCAAGGTGAGCCATGTGCAAGGCTAGTGCCTTACCTGCTGTACTATAGTTACAGCCTCTGATTTGGGATTTCAGTTATGCTATGAAACTTAACAGTTCCTCTTATCTTTCTTGGTTTTGGGGGTCACAGTCGGTGGTGCTTGGGAATTACTCCTGGCTCTGTGCTCAAGGATCACTCTTGGCAGTTCTCAGGAGACCACATATGGTATCAGGGATTGAACACAGGTTGGCTGCGTGCAGTAAGCACCTCATCCACTGTACTATCTCTCCGCCCTCCACCTGTTTTCTTGTCGTTAATTAAGAGTGGGTCTGTGCTAAGTAACTAACATGTTTATATTACATACTGGACAAACCTAAGTGATCTATTTAAGCCAAAAGGATAAAGAGAAATGAACAGACTAGATAGAGTGTGTATAGTAAGAAGATGCTGCCATACCTGGGTCCACTCATTTGTCTGGGGGTCGTAGGCCTCGACTGTATTAAGGTACGTCTGTCCATCATACCCTCCCACAGCATACAACTTATCACCGAGCAGACAGACCCCCCACAGCGTCCCTGCTGGCGCTCATGGATGCCACTGAAGTCCACATGTCCGTTTTGGGATCATATCTGAAAGGAAATTTTAGAACTGGAGTTGACACTGTTCTCAAATATTGTAAGTAAAATGAGTCTTCTTTTTTTTTCTTTTTGGGGTTACATCTGGTGATGCTCAGGGGACCATATGGGATGCTGGGGGTTGAACCCGGGTTGGCCGCATGCAAAGCAAATGCCTTAACCGCTGTTATAGCTCTGGCCCCCAGTTTTGTTCTTTGAACCTGTTTTCTGTTGTATTACATGCTATAACACATATATTTGAACATTTTATTTTTTTATTTAATTAATTTACTTATTTTCCTTTCTGGGTCACACCCAGCAATGCTCAGTCAGGGGACCATATGGGATGCTGGAGATCAAACATGTGCAAGGCAAATGTCCTCCCCGCTGGACTATCACTCCGACCCTATATTTGAACACTTTAAAGAAAACAGTAGCAGTATTTTTCTGAAAGTTTATTTTGGCCACGCCCAGTGGTGCTCGGGGCTTACTCCTGGCTCTGCACTCAGGGACTCCTCCTGCTGGGCTCTGGGCCCATATGTGGTGATGCGAATTGAACCCAGTAGGCCTCACTCAAGGCTAAGGCCCTACCATGCCTTGAATGAGTACTATCTTTCCTGCTCTTCGGAAAAAAATTTATTTTTTTGGGTCACATCCGGTGACACGCAGGGGTTACTGCTGGCTCTTTGCTCAGGAATTACTCCTGACAGAGATCGGAAACACTTTGGGATGCCGGGGATCGAAGCCAGGTCAGCTGCGTGCAAGGCAAACACCCTACCCGCTGTGCTATCACTCCGGCCCCTCTTCCAAAATTTTTTAACTAGCAACATTATCAATTCACTTAGGTGCCCGGTATTTACAGCACCCAGGTAAATATAAGAAAAACCCTGCCTCAAGGGCTGAGATTGTTTATTGTTTTCCCTCTGAAAACTGGAGGGAGCTATACTTGGGAGCTGCCTGTCAGCTCAGTCCAAGGTTTTTATCATCATTGAGTGGGGTGGGGAGGGTGATGGTTTAGTGTGTGTCTCTGTGTATCTGTGTGTCCCCGTCCCTGTCCTGGTTTTGGGGGCCATACCAGGCAGTGCTCGGGCTTACTCCTGACTCTGCACTCAGGGATCCTGGTGGTGCTTCGGGAACCATATGTGGTAATGGGGATCATACAGGGCAATGCCTTAGGCCTTGAATCATCTTTGAGTTCCTCCCTCTTGGTCCCTTTTATGAAGTACCTAAGAGAGCAGATATATCAGACTACGATGAGCTCCACTGTCTTCTAGCAGTGAAGAACCTTTCCTTGGGTACCTATTTACACAGAGCCTGGAATTTATGGGACAAAGCGTATAGCTTCCTACATTCCTTCCCTGGATTGTAATATACAATAATCATTGTCTGGATTATTTTCCAATACATGCGAAATACAGGTGAAACTTAACTGCTTTCTTTCTTTTTTTAAAAAAGTTTATTATACCACTGTGAAATACACAATTACAAAGCTTTTCATGATTGGCTCTCAGCCAGTGTTACAGCACCCAACCCTCCACCACCCTTCCAATATCCCCAAATTCCCTCCCTCACCCCCCAGCCTGCCTCTATGGTAGGCATTTTTCATCTTTGCTTCTCTCTCTCTCTCTTCTTTCTCTCTCTCCTTCTCTTACACATTGTGGCTTGCAATACATACATTCAGAGGTTATCATGTATATTGCTTTGCCTATGTTCAATGCTTAGGTCTAGTCTGGTAACTATGTCCAACAATTTAAACTGCCTTCTTATAAAAAAAAAAAAAAAAAGAAAACTAAGTCTGCTTAGTTTCATAGAAACTCATCACCAGTCAACCTACACTTCACTTTTTAGGCCCGCGTGCCCTGGGCAAGGCATACCTCTCCACGCAATCCGACAGCCGCGAGGTCAGGTTGGAGGCGGGCGCATCGTGGCCGCCGATGGCATAGAGCAGCCCGTTCCATGTGGTCACGCCCACGCCACCACGCCCGCTTGGACATCTGTGCACACAGTGTCCACTTGTTAGTGTGCGGATCAAAGCACTCCACCGATTTCAGACAGGAACTGCCGTCGCGGCCACCAACTGCATACAGTCTAAATAGAACAAACATGAGAGAAGAGAACAGGGGCGGTGGCACTGTCCCACAGGACGGGCAGTGCAAGTCAGGCCAGTCCAGCAAAGGTGAACTGAGAAAAAAGTAAGTCAGGTGGACTCAGCACATTTCTGTTGCCTGCCATGGACAGTCATGTCCAGTAATCACGTTCTCCAAACACCAGGTATCTTCTCCAGCAAAACCAGATCTGAGTCTCCTCGCCCACACTCTCCGACTAGGAATATGGTGTTACCACCTAATTAGCTCTCCGGGTTCCTACAGTCAAATGGACTGTGAATAAAGAAAAAAGAAAGAAAAAGCTGCTATGGTGCTGAAGAAAAAGTTTTCTGAGGGCATTTCACTGAGTGAGGTTTTAAGGTGACACCGAGTATGCCAAAATTAGAGTGATGAAGACAGCCGGCGTGCTCCCGGTAAAATGAGGTGCACATGTAGATGACTGCACAGATACAAAAGAGAAAACCACCGCAAGCAATGACAACTATGACACAGCTGACATCTGACAAGTCACTACTGATTTTACAATATGCTGCAATTTTAGAGATGCTGAAAGCGTGGCTTAGAATAGATAAATTGGTGTATATATATATACATATAATATATACACCAATGTAAGCCTTGATATATATATCAGGGCTTACATCTTCACCAGCTAAGGCAGAACTTGGTTACAATGGAAAGAAATGAACATCTCTGAGTATGCACCACATGTCAGGCGCTTGCCTGAGCTTAACATAACCGTCCCGAAGACGCTCACAAGATAAGGCAATGATTCCTGCTGCCCAGAGAGAAGCAACGGGGTTCATGGAGATGAAGGATTTATACTGGTCACCCAGGGAGAAGCAGAGCCAGCAAACAGTGAAAACAGCGAGCAGCTATACAGTCAACAGACAGCAGAGATATACTTGTAAGAATGAAGCAGAGAATAAACGTTTGAAATGAAAGTTTAATATATGTGAACCATTATCCTTTGCAGCAGAAGGGCTGGGGAGAGAGCTCAAGGCACTACAGTTTAAGCTTTGCATGCAGGAGGCCAGAGTTACGTTCCTGAGCACTGCGGGGAGTGACCCCCTCCACCATGAGCCAGGAGCAGCTGCCAAGCACTGTTGGGTGTGGTTCCAAAACAACAAGAAATAATGCAGATCTGATACTGATGTAACTGCAGCCTAGGAGATCCATTTATCAATATACTACAACATTCGATAGTATTTGACATTAAAATAGGTGTAAAATACTCGAACATCTTTCCTCTCTCTTTTTTCTCTCTCTCTTTCTTCGTCCAGGAATCAAAGCCCGGGCTTTATATGTGTAAAGCCGCACTCATTGTCTCTGAGCCACATTCCCAGCCCCTCGTTTATTTTTTAAGAGTAACAAATTCAATTCATATGTGGACCGTGACACATTTTAACTCCCCTTTATTCCCAAGAAATACTAAAGTACCAAATTTCTGCTCATCGAACTCTTAAGTATGTATACTTGATAAACATGCATATTTTGAAGTCAGGTACCAATTTTTTGGTTTTGTTTTTGGATCACACCCAGCTGCAGCAGGTCATACTCTTGGCTCTGTGCTCAGGGATCTCTCCTGGCCGGCACTCCATGTGATGCCAGGGATTGAATCCATGATGACTGTGTGCAAGGTGAACGCCCCTAAATGTGCTATTGCTCTGGCCCCAACACAGGTTCTTTGGCTTTTTGGGGGCACATCCGGTGATGCCCAGAGGTCACTCCTGGCTTTGCTCTTAGGGACTACTCTTGTTGGTGCTAGTGGGACCATATGAGATACTGAAAACTGAACCTGGGTTGGTCGTGTCCGACTGACCGCTGTGCATCACTCTGGCCCCAAGACAGGTAACATTCTAATTCATCAGTTGAAGTACACGGTTTCATTCAAACCAGGTTTTTATTTTGTTTGTTTCTGGCTACACTCAACTGTGCTCAGCGCTTACTTCTGGCTCTATATTCAGTGATCACCTGGCAGGGTGCAAGGGGCTACATATGATTCTGGGGATCAAACCCAGATCGGCCACACACAGGCAAATGCCCAGTCACTCTATTTCTCTAGCCCCAACAATTTTTTTTAAATGACCTTATAAGCTTCCACTTCAAGAGAGACTTAAAAAGAAATGCATAATTAGTTTATAGGTGCCAAGAGTTGTTGCTGATACCATTTTTTAAAAGCTGCATCAATCATGTTATATTGAATATTATATACAATTTCTTCATTCACATGAAAAACGTAGAATTCAAAATACCTCATCTTAGAATGAAAGCATAACAAGGCTGAGCTCTTTCTATTTGGAAGTATTATAGTTTACATTCTATTTTTAATCAATTGTATTCTGAACCATACCCGGTGATGGTCAGAGCTTACTCCCTGGCTCTTTGCTTAGAGATCACTCCTTGTGGGGCTCGGGGCACCATATGTGGTGTCGGGGGTAGAAGGAGGATTGGAGGGTACAAACTGAGAGCTTTCGGGCGGGGGTGATAGTATAGCAGGAAAGCGTTTGTCTTGCTTGCAGTCGACCCAGGCTCAATCCCGGCATCCCATATGGTCCCCGAGCACGGTCAGGACTAATTCCTGAGTGCAGAACCAGGAGGAAATTCTTGAGTATTGGCAGGTGTGACCCAAAAAGAAAAAAAAAAAAGGTAAGAGCTTTTACTGTACTATCATACAGCCCATGAACTATTAGCTTTCTTTTCCTTACTATTTTTATTATTGTTTTGGGTAATACTCAGAGGTTATTTCTGGCTCTGTATCCCAGATCACTCCTGGCAGTGCTTGGGAACATCCATAGTGTGGGAGGATCAAGTATCTGGGCTGGCCTAGTGTAAGGCAAATGCCCTACCACAGTACTGGCCCTGATTAGGTTTTATTTATTTATTTATTTATTTATTTATTTATTTATTTATTTATTTATTTTTGCTTTTTTGGGTCACACCCTGCAATGCTCAGGGGTTACTCCTGGCTCTGCACTCAGGAATTACTCCTGGTGGAGCTCAGTAACCATACGGGATGCCAGGGATCGAAATGGGTCAGCTGCATGCGAGGCAAACACTTTCCCTGCTGGACTATTGCTCCAGCCCCTGAATTAGCTTTTAAAGTTTGAGTAGGTCCAAGTCTGGTCCTGAATTAGCCTTTAAAGTTTGAGTAGATCCATGTATTTCTCTTCCACAATTTACGTGCACCTCTTTAAGTTAAAGTGAAATAGCTTAGCACACTAGGGCTCTTGCATTCTGAGGGAATTGTAATGATGTCCTTACTTGCCACTTAGCACGGCCACACCTACTGTGCTCCTGGGAGTCGACATAGTGGCAACAAAATTCCACTGGCGCTTGCGGTCCCATCTCTCCACCGTGTTCAGGTAGCTCCAGCCATCGTGCCCGCCCACGGCGTACATGGGGCCTTCCAGCACAGCCACACCTGCAAGAGGATAGGAAGGGGTCACGACTGCTGAGGGGCATTTCAGGAGATGGGAGAAGTACCGAGAACCCTCACCAGGCAGGTTTCTGCAGGGGCTGAGGGCACAGCCGTTGGCATCCTGAGGGCTCTCGGCCAGCAACACTGGCGGAGAGGCGGAGTGCTGCGGCTCTGACATTCTGAGTTTTGGAAGTATATCCTGACAGCCTATAGTACAAAGTTCTTCAAACTACCACAGCGCCCTACCGAATTCTGTCCCCAATCATTTCAGGTTTGCGATGCCATTTAGAAAGCATCTATTTTCTTTTGATGTGGGGGAGGCGGCAAGGCCACACCTGCCTGTGTTCTGGACCTCTTTCTGGCTGTGCTGAGGAGTGGCCTAGCAGTGCTTGGGGGACCTTAAGCACTGTGGGGATTTGGACCTGGATCAACAGCTCTACTATCTCTCTAGCCCCGGTTTTGTCTTTATTGAAACTGCTGAGGTTTTACTGTAGTTAGATTTGCTACCAACATCTACAGAGCCAGTCACTTGCTCACTTACCCAACCATTATCTACTGGGTTTCTACTAGTAGGCCTGTAACAGACAGCCAAGGGCTCTCTTGTCAGACACCTGATGTATTACTAAGGAAACAAGACATGAAATACACCATAAATTCTGGTTAGGGACTAGAAAAACAGAACGGAGTAAAGGGTCAGGTTAGATCTTTCAAAAGAAAGTGACATTTGAACAAGGCGTGCATGCAATCAGGACCCTAGACAGGGGACATCTCCAGGAAGACACTGAGGTAGAGAGAAGTATGCGAAATCTTTGGGAAGACGCTGAGAGAAGCATGCGCCAAGGCCCTGAGGTGCAGAGGAAGCCAGTGTGACCTGTGGGCTGCGAGGGCAGAGTGGCCGAGTGAGTGAGGGGCAGCGTGTGGGGAGGGGGGCGGAGTCATATGCTGCTAAGGAACCTGGGGTTACTCTAAATGACAGGGGTGAGTGGAGGGGCTGAGGCTCATCAGTGACACACTCCTCATCTTCTACCTGGGGGGGAGCTGCAGCGTCTGAGTCCACACGGCAGCCGCACTCACCGAGGCCATGCCTGTGTGTGGACATGGGTGGCATCACGCTCCATGTTTTGGTTTTGGGGTTGTAGCACTTTCGACGGTGTTGAGAGTCTTCAGCCCGTCTCTCCCGCCACCACGTAGAGCTTGTCATCCAGCACCGCCACGCCGAACTGCAGCCTCCGCCCGTTCATGGTCGCCACCGGGGGTCCACATATTTGTGCGGAGATCGTACTTTTCAATGCTGGTCGCTCCTTCCAAGTAATACAGACACGTCAGGGGAAGAAAAATCTGAGCACTATAGGAGACCGGACACACAGTCGTGTTGTTAGCCCCTACCACAACACTCTGATTAAATACCTGCAGGTCTCTGCATGATGGGGCCATTTCCCAGACCTCACCTCACCCCGCCTCAATCTCCAGACTCAGTTTCTGTATTTCATCAGCATAGATTTTATGCCCCCTTTTTTTTTGGCCAAAAAATGGAGAATGACAATTATGCATAGCTTTCAAAAAAAAGATTATAATAGGGATCAATTAGGAACGCTCATTTTAGACAGGAACTGAATGTTGAAAGTAGGTAAAGGGATATTGTTGGATGAGAGACTTAGCTAGCTTGGGAACTTTGCTCACAGCTTAATCTATTTACATGCTCTTAAGTCGTGGTTCATTCTAATGAGATTTCTCATCTATGTAAACACTGATAGAGGGTGTGGCAGTTACTGAAGTCACCTTGATTCTGAATAACTTCTACTTATTATACATCTACTAAGACTTCTATGATTTCTAGATTGGGCACAGTTCCTCTTTATAGCACTGCACCCAGCGTGGGACAGTTAGAATTTACCAGGAAACTACCATCCTGGCTACGTTGAGACTATCATTTAAGATTATAGGAAGGATCATGCTAGTTTGCCTTCAAGCAGGCGAGTGTGACCCTTTGGTACACAGAGATCGAGATACTCAGAATCACCCTGGTGCAGATAATAAATAAGGACCTTGCGGGTACCATCTAGATGACATGAAGCCCATGAAATTAAGATGTATTACTTTATACCAGCCTCTTCTCTCTCTCTCTCTCTCTCTCTCTCTCTCTCTCTCTCTCTCTCTCCAGTGTTTTACATAAGAGATAATCTCAGAAGAAGGAATTAGTTCTTGCCATAACCCTTTGCTTATACCTATAATAGCTGTTTAGGGTTCCTTGTCGACAACACCCTCCCTGTCAACAGTTAGGATTACTTTGGTGTATATAAGGGGACTGCACCCCCGCTTTTTTTTTGGGTAGGACTTCTCTTGGGTGAAATCCTCTCTCTTTGGTGGGAGACTTGGGCTCTCTTGTATGGTCTAAGTTCTGACCAGAGCTAAGTTCTTTCATTATATTGGATTGCAGTAGTGGAGTTTTTGTACTATTAAAAGCCTTTATGGAATTGTGCCAGACTTGTGAGTTTTCATCCGTTCCCCCGGCAGCCTCAGAGGTAGAACAGAACTGTCCTGATACTGTTGGGGGACCCCAGCGGCTCCCGACAGGATATACCTGGTAACCTTTCAATTTCTCTATTGCAAACCATATAGTCCCAAAGGGGGAGGTGGGGAGGAAGAGGGAGAGGAGGGATGGGGAGTGAGAGGGGGGGGAAGAGAGAGAGAGAGAGAGAGAGAGAGAGAGAGAGAGAGAGAGAGAGAGAGAGAGAGAGAGAGAGAGCCTGTCATACAGGCAGCCAGGCGGGGGGAGAGAGAGAGAGAGAGAGAGAGAGCGCCTGTCATACAGGCAGCCAGGCGGGGGTGGGGTAGAGGCAGGCAGGAAACTGGGGACATTGGTGGTGGGAAAGGTACACTGGTAAAGGGAGGATGATGATGGAACATTGGATGACTGAAACCTAATCACGAACAACTTTGTAACTGTATCTCGCTGTAATTCAATTTTTATTTTTTTTATTTTTATTTTTTTAAATTAAACATTTTATTATACCACCGTGAGATATACAATTACAACGTTGTTCATGTTTGGAGGTTTTGGTCACATAGTGTCCCAGCACCTCGCCCTCCACCAGTGCCCATTTCCCACCACCAATGTCCCCAACCCCCCCCCCTCCCATAGCCTGACTAAATGGCAGGTTCTTTATCTCTTTTCTCTCTCCCTCTCTCTCTTTTCCTTCTTTTTACACATTGTGGGTTGCACTACATACACTTAGAAGCCATCATGTGCATTTTTTTTGCCTGTATTTAATGCTTAGTTCTATGTTGGTATCAGCCCTTTCGACATTTATTCACACATGTTCCCTTCTCTGTCTTACCTAACCTCTGAGTCCCTCACGTTTGTGGTAATTTCCACTTTTGGTAAGACCACCTGATATATTTATGTCATGCAAATAAATGCAATCATTCTATGTCTCTCTCTTTCCTTCTAATTTCACTCAGCATAATCCTTTCCATGTCCATCCATTTATAGGCAAATTTCATAACTTCATTGTAATTCAATTTTTAATAAAAGGAAAAAATAAAACTAAATGGTTATAAGCCAATCTGGGGACTGACAAAAACTTGGGTGCTATGATAATACCGTGAATTCGGTACTGAAAGGTCAGGTCTGAGGCGGCAGAGGAGCCAGATACGACACAGGACAGACGGGTGTCACGGAGCCACGGAGGCGAGCTGAGTACAAGCACTGCTGAGGCGACCAGGTCAGATGAAGTCTGAGAAGTCTGACTGAGTTGTATTTAGTGACATGGAGGTTGAGGGGCGAGGCGAGGGGAGAGGCTGTGTGTGGCTGAGACTCAAACATGGAGGCAGTGAGCACAGGTGAGTCTTCCGCTAAGTTCAGCCCCAAAAGGGAGGAGGAAGGTGGGTTTTTCCCAGGTGGGCTGAGGGAGGTTTTACCTTGCTCAATCTTAAAATCACCTGAAGGGCCAGCACGATAGTACTGCGGGTAGGACACCTGCCTTGCATGTGATTGGCCCAGGTTTGATCCCCTGGTACCCTTCTACATAGTTTCCTGAGCACTGCTAGGGTAATTCCTGAGCGCAGAGCAACCCCTGAGCATTACTGAGTGTGGTCCAAAAAACCCCCAACAATTTGCTTGAGTTTGCGGAAAGGCTAATAATAAGGAGAGCTGTGAGGAAAGAATCAGAAAGCAGGAGACAAGAGGCCCTTATTACCAGCAGCAGGGATGGCAGCGGTGTGCACAGGAGGGGCCGGCATTGGCTGCAAGCACGCAGCGTGAGAGTCCAAGCACAGGGCAGAGCAGCGCGTTCCGTGTCTGGGGATTAGGGAGTCTGATAGGGGAGGCATACTTTTTTGGAGGGGGCTTTTCTGGGGTCATACCCAAAGAAATGCTAAGGGGTTAATCCTTGCTCTACACTCAGGAATTACTCTTGGCAGTGCTTGGGGGAATAAATGGGATGTTGGGGATCGAACCAGGGTCAGCCCAGTGCAAGGCAAACTTGTCTTGCTGTACTACTGCTGTATTACTACTCTGGATCCAAGCATTTTCCTTTTAGTAACTGATTCCAGGAACTTGTTTGTTTTCCTTATAAACTGGGCTATAGAGGTTAAGAAAAAAAAAAATCATTGCTTTTGAGGCCATACCTGGCAGTACTCGGGAACAGGTGGTTCCCGGGCTAGAATCTGGGGCTACCTGGGGCTGCAAACCCTGCACTGAGCATCTCTCGGGAGCATCTCTGGCTCATCAACAGTCTTCCTTTATGAATTTCTTTATACATTTGTTGTTGCAGGACTCCTAAGGGCCGCTGCATCTGCTCTGGATTGCCTCCTGCAAATCACTTCGTAGATAAGGGGGTAGTCTAAATGTGGCAGTTTATCCGACCATGTATGCTGTACTAGCTGGTATAAATATTCTCCCATGCTACCACAATCATCGTGGGACTAGCTAGATCTTACCAGCATATTAGCCTGGCCACGTAGGACACCTAAGTAATTAGATCAGAGAGAAATGCTGTTTGCTTCCAAGCAAACAAGCATGGCTCCCTGATATACTCAAAGGCAACTAAAATATAAAACTACAATGAAGTAGAAGAGACTTGTGAAGGCTTGGAGAAATATTTAACTGGCATTAGTATTAGTCTTTGGTACAGAGACATGCCATCTCAGAAACCCCCTTCTCTACCCTATAAAGGCATTCCCAGGCAGATCTTGGCTCAAAACATTAGCATACTAAAGGGCCTAGGTGAGGTGCAGGGAGGGATTACCTAAGGGCATTTGACCCTCCCTGCTTTCCATAACAGTGGGAGGAAGGTCTGAGTTGCAGGGGTATAAACTAGCCAGTTTCCTCTCTCGTGGCGCTTCTTTTGGGCTCTCTGTGAGCGTTCACCCTTCCTGGAAGTCTTGTCTTTGTCTTCTCCTTTTTACAAAGCCTTTACACGTGGTGGCCGCCATCTTGGCCTACACGTGGCTGGGGTTCTAGCCTGGAATCCTAAGCACCGGGCTTTTCCTTTTGCTGATTTGTATGCCTGAACCTGTGATAAGTTAAGCCTTTTTAAAACTGCATCGGATTCCTGAGTTTTCATCCATTCCTCGCCGGCCTCGGAGGTAGAAGGGAACTCGCTTTCCAGTATTGTCGGGGACCCTGGCGGGCGTGCCCTGACAATTTGTAAATAATTTTATAATTCTATTTATCTTTATGAATTTTAGATTTTATTAATCCATTGATCATTTTATTTTATTTATTTTTATTTTCCTTTGGTTCACACCTGGCGATGCACAGGGGTTACCTTGGATCTGCACTCAGGAATTACTCCTGGCAGTGCTTGGGGACCATATAGGATGCCGGGACCAAACCCAGGTCAGCTATGTGCAAGGCAAATGACCTACCCGCTGTGCTATCACTCTGGCCCCAATCATTTTATTTTATTTTATTTTTGCTTTTTGGGTCACACTCGGCAATGCTCAGGGGGTTATTCCTGGCTCTGCACTCAGGAATTACTCCTGGTAGTGCTCAGGGGACCATATGGGATGCCGAGGATGGAACCCGGGTTGGTTGCGTGCAAGGCAAACGCCCTACCTGTTGGACTATCGCTCCAACCCCCCAATCATTTTAATAGCATACTGGGTTCATCTCCAAATTTCAATCCTAAAAACACCTTCCTTCCATAAAATAAAAATGTATCAATCATCTCATGGATAAAATTAGGAATTAGAGAATTCTGAATTTAAATTAGTTTTAGATTCACTCACTAAGTAGTCTACAGTCTATTGTTGCAGTACACGGTTGTCCAGAGCCTCTGCATCTTGCCTGGAGTTAGCACCTGCAGTCTTCTTTGTAGACAGGGGCAGAAGACAGTTTGGATCTGGGACGTTATGTGGCAGAATTACCTTATCATGTATTCTACATTAGCTGGCATAAATATTTTCTCTCATGCTACCACAATCATCATGGGACTAGACAGATCTTACCTGTTTTACCTGGTTACTTTAGATCTCTAAGTATAATAGTTATAATCTGACCAGAGAGAAATGCTGTTTGCCTCCAAGCAAGCAAGAATGGCTAATAAGTCTAAAGGCTAATATACAAAACAACTGAAGTAAAGAATCTTGTGAAGAGTTGGAGAAATATATACCTGGCTGCAGAATATCCACTGGTCCAGACACATGCCCTTCCCCCAACTCTGCGTAGGGCCTGCAGGGAAACTGCAAGGACAGACCTTGGCTGGGGCAGTGTTAGCATTTCAGTGGGACTAGGGGAGGTCCTGGCAGAAGTATACCTGAGGGGGACTGGCCCCAATGGCTTTCTGTTCCGTGCTGAACAGATACATAAAAGCAGTAGCCCGCTTTCTCTTTCTTCTTTCCCTCTCCCAGTCTGCCTGTTCTCTGCCTCTGCTCTCCTCTTCCCGGTTGGGCCTTAGCATGTGGGAGGCGGCCATCTTGGCCTCGGATTCTAACCCTGCACGTGGCTAGGGCCCAGCTAGGAACCTAAAGTCTGGGGTTTTCCTGTTACTGGATTACATACCAGGACAAGTGTGAGTAAAGCCTTTGAAACTCCGGCTGGATTCGCGAGTCTTTCTCTGCCCGCAGGCAGCAGGGATCCCTGGGGCAGAAGAGGATCCCCTGACCCTGCTGGGGATTTTGTCGGGGAACCCAGCACTCTCCTAGTCTATAAACTGGTAATTAAAATATCTCTCATGTCAGACACAATTCTTAAAACATCAAGTGAAATATGTATTCTTCTTTAGAAAAGCAATATCCCCAACCCACAAAATCCTTTTAATGGCAAAAATCTATGTAGAAGTGTGGAGACTTCCTCATATACACTGAGGTTCAATATGTTTTCAAAAGCACAAGTTTTACCATTTCTTGGTGGCTATGGCTATCTGGAATGATCAATTTATTTGCTGACTTCCAGACTAAAGAGATACAGAAAGCAGAAGAAAGCCAGGACGTGGTGTGAGGCAGGTGGAGAGGGGAAATTCTCTTCATAAACAGACAGCAGTGAGGAGAGCTGGGAATCGGCTGTGTCAGGGGTGCAGATCACACTCCTGAGAAGGAATCACCAATGCAACATCCTGTGAACAAGGCAAGTGGGGCTGAGGAGAAGCAGACGGAGCCGAGGAAGGAGGTCTTTTCGGGAGCTGCGTAAAGCAGTAGTAGGGATTCAGGGGAAGGGAAGAACAGTGTCTACGGAGAGAAATTATCCAGATGAGATTCCAGCAGAGGCTGGCTAGGGTACGCTGACGGTGTGCATGGTGTCTGTTGCTATACTGGAACTATTGATAGCAACGCCTGCAAACACGGTACAAAGAGTGTTTGACTATCCTCATTTTCTGTGTATGTATGCGTAATTTTCTGAGCTCAATGACAGACATGATGTCTCTGTGCTCCTACATAGTACAAAGTATCTTCCTCAAAACCAGAACTTCAATACAACACTAAAATACGAAGTCAACGTTTATGTAACACCGTTATATAATCTGAAAAATGTATCACGACTCCCAATTGTACTTTAACATCCGTGGGACCCCTGTCATATCTGCTGACCTGAAACAACCCCTGCTTCACTACAGTGACACCTAAAATTGCTGACCGACAAGTTATTCTGGAGAAAGCCCTCAACCTGGATTTGCCTGGCATCTCTTCCTGAGTAATTCCTGAATCACAGAACCTGAGTTAATTACAGATGTATGCTGCTGAGTCCTTTGCCAGGGAATCAGCCCACACTCTGTTACTTCAGTCTCCTTACCTACAAAGTTACCTATTAAAATAGTTGTAAAATAGTTGTTTTAGTTTAAAGCACCAAGACACTGTTACTGTTGGGGTTTTCATGGATATAATGTTCAGGGCCGGAGCAATAGCCCAGCTGGTTATATGTGGCTGGCCTGTGCGGCCAGGTTCGATCCCGGCATCCCATATGGTTCCCGAGCACCGCCAGGAGTAATTCCTGAGTGCAGAGCCAGGAGAAACCCCTGGGCATCGCTGGGTGTGACCCAAAAAGCAACAAGCAAAAAAAAAAAAAAAAAAAAAACAATGTTCCAACACCACTTCCCTCCACCACCACTGTCCTAGCCCCACTCGCCAAGCTCAGTTCAGTACAAATTTGGGGTTGCAATTGCCTTGGCAACTTCTTGATGCCCGCATGAGAGATCATTCTGTTCCTCTCCTCCCGACTTACTTCACTCATACACTCCAGACCCATCTATGTGGCAGCAAACCGCATGGCTTCCTCTTTTCTTGGAGGTTCCCCCTCAATCAAGGTAGTGTCCATCACAGAGATTTTAATTTTAGTCTTTGTGATTAGTACATTTCAGTTGGCTGGAAGATCCTCAGTCTGAATATATTTTTTCTTTCTTGCTTTTTTGGGTCACACCGGCAATGCTAAGGGGTTTCTCCTGGCTCTGCACTCCGGAATTACTTCTGGCAGTGCTCGGGGACCATTATGGGATGCCGAGGATTGAATCCGGGTCAGCCGCATGCAAGGCAAACGTCCTACCTGCTGTGCTATCACTCCAGGCCCTGTTCTTGAGCTTTCAGCTCACTTGCCTCAGTGTTACGTGCCAAAATCATTTTAATTGTTCCAGTGTTTTAATTCTTTAAAACATCACTTAACTACGGACAGCAACATCCTCATGGGGAAACACTTAAGAAAACATCATCCATCCACTGCTGGGTCCTGAATAATTAAGAGCCACAGCTGTGCTGCGAAGGGCTGGGAGAAGGTGAGCCCAGCCCTGGGCAGCCCTGCTGGCCCTGGGGTACACAGTAGACATCTGCGCAGACAAAGGCGGGCAAGATGCGCTCTGACCCCGAGCAGGTAAAGCGCCACTTGCTCCCGTGTGAGCTGTATCTTGCTCTCGCTTCTGAGGTATGGATGTAACTACACCTTGTTTTCTTCAGGTCTCATTGGGGAGAATGTTTTGTTTATGATAAAAGCCTAAATAATAAACTGTCGTCTCACTTGCAGGATTTCAACTGACACTGAGGAATGTACTTTTGGACTATCAATACAAGCTCAGTTTTTGAATCACTGGTTGAGTGGGTTAGAGTCCCACGACCCATCGTGATCCCTGGGCCCTTTGTGATGAAATAAACTTGTCTTACTGCCCTTGTGCCGCAGCTATCTCATTACTGAACTTGGGCAGAACATCAGCACACACTGCTAATTCTTTACTGAATTAGTTATGCTGCTTGTCAAAAAGCAATTTTCCTACTCCCATCTTTGCCCGAGTTAGCGTCATTTCACTGTAAGGAAGAACTTTTCCCTTCTTTTAGGAGTGTAGACTCAGAGTCTGACTTACATGGTACCAGGGATGAAACCCAGGTGGGCTGTGTTCGAGGCAAGCACCCTACCACTGTACCGTCATTCCAGCCCCACGAGGGGCACGCATACTCGCATTATTCATTCTGGCGCCGACATTGATCCCAGATGGAAAGCTGCTTCTGCGTGTGCCCCTAACCCTACCCACGACTCACTTCCTGCCGCCACAAGACCCAGTCCAGGCCGAGCTGGTAACTTTTCCTATCCCCAGACCTGAGCAGGTCCTCTTGGATCACAGAGACAGAAGCCCCTGCACCCTCATTTGCCAAGAGCGGGGAGCCTAACTACCTTTGGTGGAATCCATCCCTCCGACCGCGAAGAGCGTGCCCACGGTGGACTTTCGCGCCGTGCGTGGGCTCTGCAGCATGGGTCGCCGCTCTGGCAGCAGGTGGTACTTCATGGCTTCCATGATCAGCTTCTGACATTCTATGTCATCCCGAACAGGGGCGTTGGTTTCCATGTCTGCCAGGAACTAGAGGGAAGAGCAAGAGCAGACACTGAAGGACCAAGGTTAACAGCAGAGCTGGGGCGATGGACCTGCATGGTCCACCAGTGGCCACTGATTGTCCAACTGCAATAGGCAACACTCAGAAAGTTTTCGCTATCCATTTTATTGACAAACACAAATTGAGGAAGAAAAAGAGCATATTCTATAATCTTAATAGTGCTCATCTCTAGATAGTAGAGAAACAATGGATTCCTTTTTATTTTCCCAGTAATTTTCAAAGCTAATTTTCCGGTGTTTTCCAGATTTTCTAACAT
>JAJIBD010012591.1:0-34114 GCA_021461705.1 Cryptotis parvus | reverse complement strand
GATCCCGGAGTGCAGAGCCAGGAGTGAGCTCTGAGGCATCACCAGCTATAACAGAAAAAAGCAAGCTCTACAGGTCTCCTGCTCCCCTCTCTGCTGATTTTCCTTGAGTCTGAGCTGAGTCTGAGCCTGAGGCGTGCCAGACACTCATGGGAAAGAGGTTTCGCTCTGGCCATCAGTGTGACAACTAAGGACACATGAACCCTTCAGGGAAAGTTTGCAACTTTTGCTCTACCAGCAGGTACAAACTTTTATACGGGGGTGTTTAGAGGGGCCTGCTGGCTCACCCCCCCCCCATGGTCTCCCAACACCACCACCAGGGACCCTAGCAATGAGTCACTTTCTTGGGGGGGGGGAGGGGGGGGGGGGGGGAGGGAGGAGGGAGAGGAGAGAGGGAGAGAGAAGAGAGAGAGAGAGAAAGAGAAAAGAGAGGGAGAGAGAGAGAGAGAGAGAGGGAGGGGAGACAGCGAGCGCTCAGTGGTCCGAGACACCATGGAGAAGCCCGGGTTCGAGACCCAGCACTGCCAAGAACCACCCCTGAGCACTGAAAGAAGGCAGCAACCCAGCAACCCCCTCCCCAACCAGGGCAGGCCTACTCATGGAAAATCACCATTTTAGGGCCTAAGTAAGTGACCCTTTCTTCCTGCATCTACAACAAAAGGCAGAGCGAGTTCCTGTTTCCCACCCTGACAGGTGTTGGGAGGCCCCCCCACCCCATCCTGTTATCTGGTCTGACTTGCATGCTGGCCTGCAATCCCACGTATGCCTAGCCACACCAAATATAGAAAGAAGTATTGAGTGTGACCCGATTAGTAGGTGATGGTAACGTGTTACAAAGTGATTGGCTGCCTGCGCGCAGACCTTGATGTAATGCTTTAAATCTATTGGATGGTTATGCGCGGGCTTCTCTGTAGCGGCAGGAGCTTTCTTTTAAAAGACCCCCCCATTGAAAGGGCTCAGGGCTCTTAGCCGCTGACCGGGTATACTCGAATAAACCCTCTTGCATAGGAACCGACTCTCAGAGTTTTCCTTGATAGGTGCGGGTGTTCCGAGGCTCCCAGTCAGTCACCTCATCGGGTGGCCAACCCTTTCAAGCACCACCTCCGCATGAAGGAGAAAAAAAAATTCTCTGAAAAAAGTGAAAAGCAAGCCCCAAACTTAGGTCTACAAAAGTTTAATGTCTATACTTTTATTTTATTTTTTAAAAAAAGCGGATTAAGGCCGCAAACAGACATGTCGTAAAGCTGGGAACACAGTGAACCTTGTCATAAGAGATGCTGAGTCACATTAATTGGGGAAGCGTCAAAGCAAAGCCAGGGCGAGGAAAGACGGGACAAGCACGACAAGGGGAAAACCGTGAGACGAACAAGGGAGGAGCAGCAGAGGGATGCATCGCGACGGAACTCATGGCCGCCCGGTCGCCTGGGGCAAATAAACTTAGGTTTCTTCAGTCAAGGGCTAAAGAGCACGTGCGGAATCTTAGAAAGGAAACCACCAGAAGGCCACACGCCACGTAAGGCCCAGGGCAGCGGGTGCCCGGGGAGGGGCGGAACCCAATGCCAAGGGGCGCCCGGAAGGAGCAGCCATGTTCTCTGCACGTAGCAGAGCAGCACGGGCAATCTCATTCCTTCTTGACGGGAAGCTACCTGAATGTGCTGTTACATGCTGCATAACACAGCACACGCGGAAAAACTCAAAGCAAGAAATCAGGTTTGGGGCTGAAGCAACAGTATTGCGAGCAGAGCACCTTCCTGGCTCTCGGCTGGCTCAGGTTCGACCTGACACGCCACATCGCCCCTCACGTCCGCCAGCAGGAGAAATCTCTGAAGGCAGAGTCAGGAGTAAGCCCTGAGCACTGCTGGCCCCAAACCAAACCAAAGTAAAACACAACAACAAACAACAACAACAAAACCCAAACAAACAAAAATCCCCTAAAAACCAAAAGCCGAGGTTTTTAAAATCCATAGCAACTTTAAGTAGTAAAATGTGATTTGACCCCAGACTATTGCTTTCACAGAGTAAACGCAACCTTATTGCAAAGGCAGTCACACAGGTCATACTAACCTGCCTGGCTCCGCTCAATGGACCAAGTCGAGAGGGGCAAGGCAAGAGAGTAACTGGCATTAATGACTCTTCCATTTCCAGAACTCCGTCGTGAGCTCACAGCCCAGTGCTTCTCCCAAACTACGCGCTGGCAACCCGGGACCGTGGCGCAGGCTCCACCGCTCACTCCTCCTGGTGCGGCTACCGGGCGGCCTCTGCGCTTTCAAGATGATGCAAGTTTGCTCTGGGTCGCCTGAACTTTTTAAAGTGACTAACAACAAAACGAAGGGATTAAAGACTCACACTTAAAGATTCCCTTCTGTCAACACCAAAATGAAACAATTTATCCCCTCCCAAGAAAAATAGAAAGTGTGAATCTAAAAAAATCTCAATCCTTGTATTTTAGAGTCAAGTACTTGGACAACAGCGCCAAGTACATTAATCAAATCACCCTTTAACAGTCGCACACAGCATTCACGTCTCACATTTCACAGAAGTTTACATTCAGAAAACTTCATTTCCTAACAAAGAAATAAATGTACACACACACACACACACACACACACACACACACACACACACCGGTTCTGGTATTTCAGAAGGTCTGCAGGGGTCTGTAAGTGTGGCTTGGGAGTGCCCAGGAGTGAACACACACACACACACACACACACACACACACACACACACACACACACACACACACACACACACGGATCTACAGCGGGTCAGTGACACACACTGGAGCCCAGGAGTGACACACACACACACACACACACACACACACACACACACACACACACACACACACACACACACACACCGGATCTGCAGCGGGTCTGTGACTGTGGCTTGAAGTGCCCAGGAGTCCTCAACGTTCACCAGCCCCCGTTGACACAGAGCCCAGAAGTTCTGTCCGGACATGTCACAGGCCTGTCCTGAGCGCCAGGTCACTGCTGCCCAGGATTCCCCATCAAGTTGGTGCCCTCCCTCTGCCACCCCAGGGCCACCTGGTGACCTGGCTTTGCCCTGCGAGGCTCAGCGCCCTGCACTGACTCAGGCTCCCTCCGCCTCCTCTGTGGGAACCAAGCTACCCGTGCAGGTGGCGCTGCTTAATGAGCCGCTCCCCTACGCCCCAGCCGCTTCTCTACCACCACCCGACACCCTGGCTGCAGGGCACGGTCCCGCGGGCAGCAGGTGTCCAGTGCGCCGCACACCAGCAGCTGTTTACTCCACGGGCACCAAGGCCCCCATCGCACCTGAGCCCCCCACCTCCACTATAATCCCAGAGTTTAGCAGGCCCCAGCCCACGCCCACACCTCTGAAATCTCTCCTTTAGGCATCACACCCCCGTCCACACAAACTCCCAGGATGGGTGGGTAACTGCATGGGGAGCTAAATATGAATACTTAATATATACAATTATTCAAAAATATAAATATTCATCCAAGTACATACTGTGGATCTGACTGCTGGTTTAAGCATATCCCCAGGGTTTTCTCTGCCTGGCGACTGCCCTTCCCCAAGCCGCCCATGCTCCCTGGCCTCATTCCCACCAAGGGTCTAACACTTCATAAAATTCATCCCAATGATAAACTTGCCCATTGCGTTTCAAGCGACTCATCAGGAAGAACCTGCTGTGGTTCCAAGCGACCCATTTCTCGGAGCGTCTCAGGAACCAAAGGGCCTACAGATGTGTGCGGGACCCTTGGTTCCCATCACCACAGAAGTCTCCCTCCGAAGGCGCCGGGCACTATGGGAATGCCGAGGGTCCCTAAGGGGGGGCGGTGGAAGTGGCCTCCTTTCCAGCCTACAGAGGGGACTCCCACCCTGAGATAAGGGACATGAACAGGATCGGAAGCTTAGGAGCGCTCGCCGCAACCCGGACGCTGTCGGATCCCAAGGGAGACTCCCGCCAAATCACAGCAAGTGAGGAAACATCACCGCCCCGCTGACAGAAGCCGGGAAGACCTGCTCTCATAAAGCAGAAGTGGGCGCCCGCCTCTGTCGTTTACGACCCGCCCGGTTCAGCAGGGCACCAGCACAGCGGGCGGCCCACCTCAAGTCCCAGGAACCAGAAGCTCGAGCCCCGGAGGCGGTCTGAAATTCACCAGTCTCTCAGTTCCTGACCCCCGCAGAGCTGTTCGCAGCTTCTCACTCGGAGAGAGTGAATGTATCTATGTGAGCGGGCCCTGGCGCTTTCTTTGGCAACCCCCAGACAGAGCGAGTGACTGTCGTCCAGTTCTGAGTCAGGGCAGGCCCACAGCAGCGAAGGGCACTGGTGTGGACACCTGCCTGTCCCCACCAGCCCACACCAGGCGACTGTCCCCACCAGCTCAGCCCACTGAGGAAAGAAAGATGGGGCTGGGAGGGTTGATCTGATACTGTGAAAATCTGGATATACTTAGGCAAATGTCTGAAACAGACCTGGGATACCTCTATCACACACACTCACACACGCACACTCACACACACACACACACACACACACACACACAGAAGTGGCTCAGCGGGAGCACACCCTCTGTCTGAGGGCAGTCGGGTTCCATCCCCAGCACCGCCTGGTAGCCTCAGCCCACCCGTGTGGCCCCAAACCCAAAAGAGAGAGGCAACAAGCGGTGGGCGCCCTGTCCTGTCCCTTCCCATCACCTTCTCCTGAAATGCCGAGTTCCCTCCTGAGAGCCATTTCTGAGATTCCTCCCTCACCCACCCGGCCTTCCAGCTGCTCCAAGAATTCCGTGACGGAGCTTCTGCAGGTGGATGTGGGCATCGGCGCTCAGCTGGTCCCACTCACCCAGGTGAGCGCGCAGGGCTCAGAGACAGGAGCTGGTCCTGCAGAGGGATCCGGCTGCCCTGAGCTGGCCGCCCCTCGGTCTGTCCCCGGCTCCTTAAACTATACTGTGGCCGAGGTCTGGCAGAGTCTGTGCATTCATACAGCCGTGGCCGGTTTTCCTTTCCACCAAGAGGCCGTTCACTTATTTTACTTCTCCCCCACCTCTCCATTAGACAATAATTTATCCTAGTCAAATCCAGTCACTTCAAATAATAAAATAAGACCTTTTAAAGAACAGCAGCGTCCGTGTAGGATTCCAAACTGCCTCTCGACGTAGTGAGTACATGTCGTCATAAACGGCTTCCTTTGGTTTCAGCTCCACCTGCTTACCTTAAGGCTAGCTGGGAGCCAGCGTGACGGTACAGTGACAGGGAACTGGCGCTGCACACAGCCACCCTGGGTTCGATGCCCGGCATTTCACAGGTCCCCCAAGCCAGGGGTAAGCCCTGAGCACTGCCAGGCGTGGTTGAAAAAAAAAGAAAGAAAAGAAAAAAAAAAAAAAGAGTCCCTAATTTCTGGGGCTGCCATAGAGGTAGCAACGCACTTGCTTTGCAAGCAGCGAACCCAGGTCTGATTTGAGCCCTGCCTATGCTAGAATGTCCGCAGTGTACGTGCTGTGTCTCTGACTGCAGAGAGCACTGCATACGACCCTAACTGAGCCCTGTGCACAGGCAGGCGTGGCCCCCAAACAAAAGTGTCTTTCACTGAAAAATAAATGTTTAAGAGTCTCTAATATTATCTACCGTGCTTTGAATTCTTCTGTAACCTAAAGATATTTAAGTTCTCTCTTTATCTGGGACCCTGGATTACAGCTACTTCTCTCTTTTGGTTGCATACATCTGGCAGTGCTCAGGACCACGCTGGGTGGGCTCGGGGGGGCCATCACGGGGGTGCCAGGTATTGAACTAGGACAGTCTCATGCAAGGCAAGTGCTTTACTTGCTGAACTATCTCTCCAGCCCCTCTTTTTCGTATTTTTAACCAAAGCTCTGGGCTCACGATTTCTAAATGACAGGCTTCCTTAAATAGAAAATACTTTTAATATCATCCATATAATAAAAGTGTATTGCACCATCACTGACAGCCTGCTGACCACAACATGTACCGGTCATCTGCATGCGGGCAGGATGGACGGTCTGGGCTTTGGGCACATGTACCACTGCAGTTGGAACACCAGGACCATTATGGCCCTCCAGGCACCACCAGGAGCAGCTCACGAGCCCCCAGGCCAGACCCAACCTTAAGCAAAGATCGATCCGTAATGTGTTCCCGAGCTCCTGTGAGTACGCCACACCTTGTTTCCTGCATAATGCCACGGCGTGTGCTCTTTTACATACCCAATACCAACGGCCCTCAAAACAGCCTGTATTTATCTTACCACGTTATACAAGCTTTCAGATCTTATTTATAAAAATTAACTCCCATCGTAAACCATAACACAGGTGGGGAAGAATTGTCCTTTCTGCTGAGAGCAGGAAGAGGCTGGTACATAAGGTGATTTACGTCATTTGCTCAAGTAACGGGGTTACCGGGAGTAACAGAGCCCTGCGGCTCCCCAGCGGATCAAGGTGAGTCTGGGTCCAGCATCAGTGGCGACAGGCTCACGTGCAGAGAGGCCACGGGCCCTGCTCCCCCGCCAGCCAACAGCCCACCGGCCAGTTCCCGCCAGCCTTCTTCAGCAGGAGACACTCTCGCTCTCCAGCAGATGTGAGAAAATCAACCTTGCACCCCTATTTTTACTTCCTTTTAAGTCACAATAAAAGAAAGACAAAATAAAATATGTGGTTGACAGCCATGTGTGTATATAACTTTTTTTTACACCTACCTCCCTGTATATATGATTTAAAGACATTCTTACACCCAGGGAGTAAGACATGACACAGAGAGCTGAAGTATTTTGGAGTTTACTACACACTCTAGGCCAGACATCAAACACGCACACGCCAAAGACACGGTACACGAGTCATAAAGAAAAGTAACAGGAAAACAGAGAAAACTGATGAAAGAGGCCATTTGCAGGCGATTCCAACTGACAAGCAGAGGGAGAGCTGCCGAGTGCCGCAGAAACCAGGAACACGCCAGCCTCCTTTTCGCCCTTTAGGTTGGCAGGTGTTGGCTTGGCGCAGGAGAGCGGCAGTGCCCGCTCACGAGGGAATGGGCGAAGACGCTCTAAATGCAGGTTGGCTGATGGAAACCACCACTGACGAAACCATCAATTAGCCCGTAACAGTCAAATAACTGGCCCCAACAGCTGGCCCAGAACCGACTGCCAGGGACGTCAGGAGGGCGACGCTGTTGTTAGTTAGTGCTCGGGGTGTCGGGTTCGAGCAGTCAGTTCTGCAGAGATGTCGTTCTTTGCATCACACCAAGTCGCAATATAATTTTTCACTAATCTTGTAATTATGCCTTCATGGGCTATCTACATGGTGATTAACAAGACTTGACTAATTTGCAGGAAGATAAAATAACACAAACAGAAATTTCTAGTGAATAAATACTTGGTAACAATATCTGCACAAAATTCATGTCCAAAGTTCATGTCCAAGTTAAGTTCATTATGAAACTTTCAGAAACTAGAAAAAGAAACCCAGAAGCCCCAAATGAGAGAGAGAGAGAGGGAGGGAAAGAGAGTGAGAAAGGGGGAGAGAGAGAGTGAGAGAGAGAGAGAGAGAGAGAGAGAGAGAGAGAGAGAGAGAGAGAGAGAGAGTATCTGCCTTCAAGGCTGTGGGGGGTGGGGGCAGGGAGGAGCAGGGGCGGGAACTGGGAAACCGGACTCCGGACACTGTTGGTGGGAAGTGCACGTTGAAGGGACGGCGGGCGGGTGTTGGAACAGTGTAGGTAGCATAGGGCTGAAACTCAGTCATGAACAACTTTATAACTGTGTAACTCATGAGGATTCAATTAAAAAAAATTTTTTTAAATAAAAACAACAGAAGGGGCCAGAGCGATAGCCCAGTGGGTAGGGCGTTTGCCTTGCAGCCGGCCTCTGCCGGCCCGGGTTCGATCCCTGGCATCCCATATGGTCCCCCGAGCACTGCCAGGAGTGATTCCTGAGTGCAGAGCCAGGAGAAATCCCTGAGCACCGCTGGGTGTGAGCAAAAAATAAAAAAAATTAATAATAAAATAAAATAAATAAAAAATAAAAACAACAGAAGTCCGTGAGATAGTAGAATGGGTTTGGCACTTGTCTTGCATGTGGCTGATCCCAGTTCAATCCCTGGCAGGCAGAGTGATACCCAGGCACCACCAGGAGTGATCCCTGAGCTCAGAGACAGGGAGTAAACGCTGAGTGCACCAGGGGCAGCCCCAAGAGAGGAAAACTGGGGAGAGAGAAGAGAAAGAGGAGGAAGAGGAGGAGAAAGAGAGAGAGAGGAGAGAGAGAGAGTGCACACACACACGTGCTTGGGAAAAGTCAATGTCCAACAACAGGAGTATGTATTACAGTTTAAAAAAAATCACAACCTGTATTTCTATCTCCTGAGAGTGGTGTTGGCTTGTAAGAACTACCACGAAAAGAACTCAGGCATCTATTACAAGGGAACCTGCATAAAACCAGGTTTAGCTGCGTCATCACAGCAGCCTCCGACACTGCCAGAACTCTCTGGGAGAGCAGAGTGCCAAGCCTGTCCACAAACACCGCCTGCGATCGTTATTCAAACACACAAGGTCACCCCCAAATTAAAGTTAACAACAGAAGTCGAACACTTAAAATCCTACACACATATGCGCCTGCGTGCGTGCACATGATACCCAGTAAAACACGTAAGCAATGTATAATGCTGTCACTATATTGTCAGTGTGAAACCGAGATGAACAGAAGCTCAAGAATGAATTTATACCCGTCAATGGACCTCCCGCAAATGCTTAGCTACAGCCCCGGCTCAGGCACAGAAAGCCAATTTTCAATCCCCAGCACCTCGCTGTCCCCCATCCCAACAGGAGTGACGCCCCAACCCCCGCAGCACTGAGTTGGGAGTGACACCCACGCACCCGTCATCAGATGTGAAAAGCAAAAGGCAGGAGAGACAGTTCGGGGCTCACGGCGCGTGACTGACACTGCTGACCCCAGTTCGGTTGCCGGCACCACCAAGGCTCTCCGTGACCCACCCCCACTCCCGCCACCCCGCTGAGCTATCCCTGAGCACTGCCAGGAGTGACCCCTGACCCCCAAAATAAAGTCACCAGCTTACACGCAACGCTGCCCAATGATGCTGAAGGTGGTTTGCACAGTCTGAATATGCTGCTTGAACACCTACCGACGATCAATCAGGAAGCAACACTGGCTGAAACTTCGTTTCCAACTACCAAGTCTGGTCCGATGGCCACCTCTTGGGACTCCCGGCTGTGGGTCTCTCCCACTGGACTTGCTCATGTGACTTCTCTGAGCCAACAGGGCAGAAGCCGGCATGATGCAACCGGGCATTTAGCAGCGCCTGCACCCTGGAGCGTGACCTGCCGTAAAGTTTCCTCTCACAGGACATGGGAATTTCCGCCAGAGAAGTTGAGCCAATGGTATTTGCTTTAGTGATCTCAGTACGTCGCATGGAGCAGAAGACTGGCCACGCTGAGCCCAGACAACACCAAGGCGGGAAATTATAAATCACTGCTGTCTTAACCCACCATGTTTTGGTTTGTTTGTTTGTTTGTTTTGTTTTTCTTTTTTGGGTCATACCTGGCGATGCTCAGGGGTTACTCCTGGCTCTGCACTGAGGAATTACTCCTGGCGGTGCTTGGGGGACCATGTGGGATGCCAGGGATCAAACCTGGATTGGCAGCATGCAAGGCAAAAGCCCTCCCTGCTGTCCTATCGGCTCCAGCGCCATGACCAAAGTGTTGGGGTAGCAACGGGCAACTGAAAAGCTGATGACCATCCCAGCCCTGCTATCAAACCACAGCCTCCCTCCAGTAATTACCTTAACTGTCAACCATTCTATCAAAAGCACTTCTGCATGTAGAGAGTAAGAGGGGAAATCCCTCTCCCCTCAGACAGCGCAGGAAAGACCACAAATCTCTACAAATCTTCCAAGGGACAATTTGGCACACATACTAGGCAATGAACCTTTTTAACAAGTTATAGTCCTTGGCGGAGCAATAGCCCAGCAGGTAGGGCGTTTGCCTTGCATGTGGCTGGCCCATGCCGGTCCGGGTTTGATCCCGGCATCCCATGTGGTACCCCGAGCACCGCCAGAGCTGATTCCTGAGTGCAGAGCCAGGAGCAGCCCCTGAGCATTGCCGGGTGTGACCCAAAAAAAAGCAAAAAAAAAAAAAAAAAAAAAAAGTTATAGTCCTTCCCCAATAACTTCAAGTCTAGAAAACAGACATGCATATATAAACGTTATACAAAAGACTTTTCCCTCATAGTCTTAAGTTGGAGGTATCTAAAAATAGAGGAATGATTAAGCTATCATATATTCCTAAGACAGAACATCATACAGTTATTAAAAATCTTCTATTGAATAAATATATGACATGAAGACACACAATGTAACTTTAATGAAGCAGCATTCAACACAGTATTAACAGAGCCAAAACCTTTACAACGTATACTCACCATTTCGTATGAAACCAACTCCTAGGATTTCTTTACTAAGCTTTTTAAAATGTCACGATTAGAATGCATCTATACTTCTTGGTGAAATAAGTTTTCCAAAATGAAAGTAGAGAACATAAATTTCCAACAGAAGAAAACTTTACTCTTTAAGTTAAATTTACTAATAATAAGTAAATTATATTACTTATAATAAGTAAATTACCCCTCTATTAAAAGGGGTAAAATATTATTTCCTTTCGAGATTAGCTGCTGGAGAGATGGTACAGGAAGTAAGGCACTTGCCTCGCACACAGCCAAACCTAGTTCAATCCTGAGCACCACAGAGGTCCCCAAGCATGGACGGGGTCACTCCCAAGCAGCCATGAATAACCCTGAGCATCGCTGAGCATGGCCACCCCTTGAAAGAGTCCACGCAAGACTGGTAGGACCTACTTGAGGGCGTTTTAAATTTCAGGTTGAACATCTTTATATTAATATAACGGGTATTATATGTCCCTTCAACTAAGTTCAACCGAAGCTGTTGGAATTACCCGACATGAAGGCCAGAGCTAGTTTTCATCTTAGAGGCAAATTTCCTCCTTTCTTAAGACTCTGCGTATCCAAATAAATTATATAAAGATGCTAAGTCATGGCGGGCTGGGGGTGGTTGACAAAAAGAGAAACTGAGCTGCTCGTAGACTGGTCAGTTTGGGGGCCTGAGTCCAGCCCAGACACGCCCTCCAGGCTGGAGCTTTGTGATGCCCGGGTGTCCAGAGCAGCCCAGAGCCACTGCCAGGGGACCCGGGCCGGCCCACACTGCCCGGGAGCACCTCGGAGTCCCCGTCTGTCCGCGGCGCCACGTCAGCGTTTGGAGGCTGGCCTGCATTTGCTTTGCCCAAGCAGCTCATGACAGGAGTCACCATGGTCAGCAGCGAGGTCTGTAGGCCAGCTGTGCCCCAGCTGCCCTCCCAAGGCCCAGGACTCAGCCCATTCTCAAGAACCACATCCTGTCGCTGTTCCCGAGTAGGTCCTGCTGGACTCTCAAAGTCTGGCCGGCCAAACTGACTCAGCCGTTCCTCGGCAGGCGGAGGCGACTTGAGTCTCGCGGGGTTCAAGGCCCGAAGTCGGCTGCCACCAAAACCCATCAACAAAATTCCATCAACAAACATTTGATGGAGAAGCACAAGGAAAGCTTCTAGGGAGGGGCTGAAAGACAGCCATGAGCAAGGCTGCTGTCCCTGAGGCAAATTCCCGGGCTACAGGGACCTTCCCGTTACGCCAGTGGGCCTGGTACTCCCGGCCCTTACAGAGGTTTTACATGTCCACAGGCTGAGGAGCGTGGACGGGATATGTGGGGGCGCTTTCCTCAGCACCTCGGGCATGGCGGAACAGGTCCTCGAGCCACAGGCCCTGACCAGGTCTGTAGCATCAGCCGACAACCGGGCGACCGGCCCAGTCAGCCAAGAATCACGGGGCCACGGGTCTGATGTTAATAAATAAAGTTCAATGTTTCTGAAACAAGGATCAGGGGGTTCATTTAATAGGGTCATTCAGGGCCGGAGCGATAGTCCAGAGGGTATAGCATTTGCCTTGCCGCGGTCGGCCGGGGTTCGATCCCGGCATCCCATATGGTTTTCTGAGCACCGGCCGGGGTAATTCCTGAGTGCAGAGCCAGGAGGAACCCCTGAGCATCGCCGGGTGTGACCCAAAAAAGAAAAAAAAAAAAAAAGGGTCATTCACGTCTCTGTCCCCCAGAAAAGCTGAGTGGTTTTTCTTTGGCAGTACCAGGGCTCAAGCTCAGAGCTTGCCACACACAGGCAAGCACTGAAGGACTATTATATAACAAATAATCACTGGTAACAAAAAATATGGCAATTATAGTTGACCGTTTAATCTTAAATCGTGTTCAGTGTAAAAAGGAGGAGAAACATGAAGATCTAAGTCAGGCCTGGGGTGATAATACAGCGGACAGGCTTTTGCCTGTAACCGACTGGATTCAGTCCTCGGCACCGCATATGGCGCCCTGAGCCAGAGAAGAGAGGGTAACTTGCTCTGCAGGCAACCAAGCCGGGTTCAACCCCCGGCATCCTACAGGATCCCCCGAGCGACCAGGAGTGATCCCTGAGTGCAGAGCCGGGACAAGTCCTGCTGGGGTGCGGCCCCCTCCCTGCAAAGGAAAAAACCTAACTAGGCAAGAGAATTTACTTGGTGGGGGTAGGTGGGCGCATCTATCAATCCCCCAAACTGGGTCTGGACACAGGAGTCAGAGTGAACCCCTCGAAGGGCGCAGGGGGATCAAAGTCTCCTCACACCCCCACGGCCCTCATGCCCCATCTGGAGCCGACCTCCTGACCACCCACCGTGGCGTCATAGGGTGACCACCTGCTTGGACACCCCACCCCACCTTTTGCTGTTTGTTTGCTGGTGTAACTACAACATTTGCTCACTGGTGTCGTGTTCACTTCAACACGACGCACAGTGTGTGCAGAAAAGGCGAAGTTAAGGGGATGGAGAGGAAGGCAAGGAGTGAATGAAGGCGGGTATCCGCCAAGGGCGCCGTCAGCGAACCAGCAGGCTGCGCCGTGCTGGCGGCATCTGCCTTTGGTTTTCAGGGCAGGGCGACGGCTTGGGAGGTCAGACACACGCCTTGCATGTGGGATGGGCCCTGGGCACTGCGGTGTTGCCCTGGAGGCCCCATGCACTGCTGGGCTCGGGCTCCTCTCCCCGCCCGGCCAACCTGCACCTGCGGCCAGCCCAACTGCAGCCCTGAGTGTCACTGGCTCCCACGTCCCGTGACTCCGCACTGCTCAGTTCGATCCACCCTTGGGGCCCTCACAGGGGAGTGCCCGCACTCGGCCTTGTTTCCCTTATTCTCACGCACGGGGAAAGGCCTCTCTGTGGACTCCCCCAATCTGCCTGGTCACAGCGCTATCACAGCCTGCGACTACCTGTACGCCCCGTCTCTTTGCGCTGATTTAACATGTGCACTTCAGTACACATGACAACCCTTTAATGTATGTTCTGTAATCCATAGTCTGGAAGGGAAGGAAAAGAGAAAGAGAGAGAAAGGGAAAGAAATAAAGAACCTGCCATGGAGCAGGGGCTGGGGAAGGGAGGAGGGAACCGGGATGTTGGTGGTGGAAGATGGGCACTGGTGGAGGGACGGGTGCTGGAACACTGTATGACCAAAACCCAAACATGAACTTTTTAATTGTATATCTTTTTATTTGTATATCTCACGGTGGTATAATAAAATACTTAAAAAAAATGTGCACTTCAGGCGCTTAGCAGAGTCTACGATTCGTGTGATTCTATTTCCCTTTCCCTCCACGCCACTGTTCCTCCTCAGGAGCAGGCTCTGTTTCGTGCGCACAGCCTAAAGAAGCACTTGGCACAGACACCGCTGGAGCGGGGAGGGCGTTGCCTTGCACACAGCCAACCTGTTTTGATCCCCCAGCATCCCATATGGTCTCTCGAGCACCACCAGAGTAATTCCTGAGTACAGAGCCAGGAGTAACCCCTGAGCATCATGGGATGGGACAAAAAGAAAGAAAGAAAGAAGAAGGAAGGAAGGAAGGGAAGGAAGGAAGGAAGGAAGGAAGGAAGGAAGAAAGAAAGAAAGAAAGAAAGAAAGAAAGAAAGAAGGAAGGAAGGAAGGAAGGAAGGAAGGAAGGAAGGAAGGAAGGAAGGAAGGAAGGAAGGAAGGAAGGAAGGAAGGAAGGAAGGAAGGAAGGAAGGAAAGAGAGAAAGAAAGAAAGGAAGGAAGGAAGGAAGGAAGGAAAGAGAGAAAGAAAGAAAGAAAGAAGGAAGAAAAGAGAGAGAGGAAGAAAGAAAATAAGACATTGGGTCCTTTAGAAAGGCCCAATTTTATTTATTTATTTATTCATTTATTTATTCATTTACTTACTCACTTATTCACTTATTTATTTATTTATTTGTTTGTTTGTTTATTTATTTATTTATTTATTTTGCTATTTTGGGTCACGCCCAGCCACACTCAGGGGTTACTCCTGGCTCTGCACTCAGGAATTATTCCTGGCGGTGCTCAGGGGACTACATGGGATGTCGGGGATCAAATCAGGTCCCCGCGTGCAAGGCGAAACACTCCCCGCTGGACTATTGCTCCGGCCCCAGAAAGGCCCAATTTTAGCCACCAAACTCGGAGTGTCCTCTTCACCTCACCATCCCCCAACGGGCAGCCCATAAACCAGAGCTTCACTCGGCCTCCACCCAGAGCCCCGCTGACCTCTGGCCAAGGGAACCAATCACTCCCGAGACACGGTTCAAAGGCTCTGAGTCGCTTCTGACCTCTCTGTCTCCGTCAACCTCCCGTCTCAGCAAGGCGCCTCGGGCCAGCCGACTCCTCTTTAATATGTTTGATCAATAACCTGCTTCCTTCCCTCCCATTCCCAGGAAATGTTTTAAGCAACTAATTCCCAGATCATGCTGAACTGATCTCCTTTATAGGTTCCAGGCCGGGTCCAGCCCCCTGTCTCGTGCCTACTGCTTCTACTAAAATCTCCCTTCAGTGACTTTACTGAAATTGCACCAGAAGCCATAGTTTAAGGTTTCTGCCTAAGCACCCATGGGATGTCGGGGATCAAGTCAGGTCCCCGCGTGCAAGGCGAAACACTCCCCGCTGGACTATTGCTCCGGCCCCAGAAAGGCCCAATTTTAGCCTAAGCATGGAATTAAGCCGAGGGCCCTCATCACGTCACGCTCTGAATGTGATACAGAAAAACACCTGCCGTGGCCTGGCTGGGAACGCGACTCCGCCAGCACTGCAGGCCAGGCACCGCTCAAGTGCGAACGGCAGGCCCGGCTTCTCCTCCCGGCCCGCCCTCTACCTTCCCACTGTTCACTCTCCCGGCACATGCTCCGTGCCCGCAGGTCCACCGTGCCAGCCTCTCTGGCATCCTCCCGGCCCGCCCTCTACCTTCCCACTGTTCACTCTCCCGGCACATGCCCCGTGCCTGCAGGTCCACCGTGCCAGCCTCTCTGGCATCCTCCCGGTCCGCCCTCTACCTTCCCACTGTTCACTCTCCTGGCACACGCTCTGTGCCCACAGGTCCACCATGCCAGCCTCTCTGGCAGAGCGCATCAATGCCACGTGTGCCCTTAGCCCTTCCGCTTCCTTTTACGTGGAACCTTATTCGTCTCTTCCCCTCTGATCTCCTGATGCCACCTGACAGATCCCAAATAGCGCCTTCACCCAGGAATCCAGTCGACAGACTGATAACTCCACCCCATACGCGTCTACTACAGAAAGACGGAACCACCGGTGCAGGAGCTACAAGCGTGAAGAAACGAGAGAGAGAGAGAGAGAGAGAGAGAGAGAGAGAGAGAGAGAGAGAGAGAGAGAGAGAGACTAAGAAAGAGAAAGACAGAAAGAGAAAGACAGAAAGACAGAGAGAAACAGAGAGAGAAGAGAGAGAGAGAGAGAGAAAAGGGATAAAGAACCTGCCATAGAGGCAGGCTAGGGGAGGGAGGAGGGAATCAGGGACATTGGTGGTAGGAAATGGGCACTGGTGGAGGGATGGGTGCTGGAACACTGTATGAACGAAACCCAAACATGAACATCTTTGTAATTCTATATCTCATGGTGGTATAATAAAATATTTACAAAAAAAAAAAAAAGAAAAAGAAACCAGTTCTCCTCTGCCAGGTGAGTGGACAGGGATTTGCATATATCCAGTCTCTGCTTCGGCTTAGAACTTTTCTTTCTTTTCTTTTCTTTTTTTTGGGGGAGGGCACCACCACAATGTTCAGGGGGTTACTCCCTGGCTCTGGACTCAGGGATCACTCCTGGCAGTGCTCAGGTGACCGTATTAGATGCTGGGGATTGAACCCAGGTCAGCTACACGCAAAGCAAGTGTCTTACCTGCTGTAGTATCCATCCAGCCTCACTATTTTCTTTTTCTAATCTTCATTTCTGCCCCCTTTCCTAACCATATACAAATTTTGAGAAAAGAAGTTTAAAAAAAAAAAGAAGAGCCTACTTAGGTCAAGGAAGAACTCACTTGAGAAAGCCCAGCAAGAGTTTCTTAAGAGCAGGCACTTAAGTCGTGGGGACGCTTTGTTCTCTCCCAATTAACTCCTTCAAAGACCTGCCCAGCATCACCCAAAGGCCCGCCCAGATCAAGGCTGAGCGCCTTTCAGATATTAAAATCTACACACAACTCCCAGAAGAGGCCACCCAACCGGTTTGGTCCTGAGCACAGGTCCCCGAGCACCAGCCAAGGTGGAATCCCTTGGGATTAGCTGGAAGTCTGGCGCCAACTTGTGCATTTACTTCATCAGGGAGCATCACCGTGTCCGGGTTCCCATTCTGTCCCAGACACCAGCTCTCCTTAGGAAGATGCCGTGGGAGCGCCGGCACCCAGCAGTATGGTTCGGGGTTCACACTCCCGGCAGTGCTCGGGGCCCGAATCCAGTACTGGGGCTTGATTTCGGGCCATGCACGGCGAGCCCTTAGCCTGTCTTCTCCCCGAAGTGCCACGTAGAAGTTACGTCTGCCAGAGCGTTTTTCTCTGTCTATACCGTGGCAGCTGAGCAGTTCTGCCCTGGGTTCCCAACAAACCTTCACAGCCTTCCTGAGGGCCACAGAATCCGAAGACCCCGCTACGCATCATACAAGTCCAGGATTTTCCAGGAGGTTAATGGCGCTTTTAACTTACACCTGTCCAAGTGCTGCTCTACTGTCTTATGAAACGAGGGCGTGCACCCCCAAACAACCTACTCGCTGACAGTGCACACACTATAGGGCCAGTGAGACTGCCCTGGACCCCTGGGGCCCCTCAGCCTGGATGTGAATGCACACGACCACGAGTGAGGCATGTGTCCTGAATCACATCTTCAAGGTCCACATGGAGAAAAGAGAAACGGTTGTAATAGCAATTTCCGGTTCCGGTTCCGTTCCGGTCTCCTACAGGGGGACCGGGACGCCACACCAGTGTGGCTAATAGACAACTGTCCACTCGGAGACGTCTCCATGTGTCGGGGAGCCGCTGGGGCCCCCAACGATATCAGGACAAGAGTTCCCTTCTACCTCCGAAGCAAGGAGTGGATGAAAACTCAGGAGTCCAGCGCAGCTACAATCCAAAATAATGAGATTCCCCAGACCTCTATCTCTTGGTGAGAACTTAAGACCGTGCATGCAAATCCAAGTCTCCACCAAAGTGGATCTTCTTACTTCAAGTCAGTCCCCTAATATATTCAAAAGTAATCCTAATCTTCAGGGAGGATCATGTCAACAAAGATCAACAAATCAGCTTCTAGGTGTAGACCTTGTTTCAGATCTAAACAAATGATATGCCAGGGATTAAGTCCCTTTCTCTGAGATTATCTCTTATATTAAAACAGAGAGTGAGAGAGCTGGTATAAAGAAATACATCTCAATGGATGTATATTCATAGGGGAAACCACACCATAATTTCATGGGTTTCACGTAATCTAGATGGTACCCACAAGGTCCATCACTTTTCAGTTCTACACTAAGATGATTCTGAGCGTCTTGTCCTCAGATTACTGAAAGGGTCATGCTCGCCCGCTTGAGGACAAACTAGCATGAACCTTCCTTAATCTTAAACGATAGTCTCAATGTAGCCAGGGTGGCAGTCTCCTGGGAAATCCTAACTGTCCCATGTTGGGTGCAGTGGGTATAAAGAGGAGCTGTGCCCAATCTAGATAACATTGAAGTCATAGTAGAGATTATTGTAATGTTTCAGAAGTTACTGATTCAGAGTCAAAATGACTCTTGTAACCGCCACACCCTCCACCAGTGTTTACACAGAAGAGAGATCTCCTTAGCATGAACCCTGGCTTAAGAACATGTAAATAGATTAAATTGTGAGTGGATTAAACAGCACAGCTCCCAAGCTAGCTGGGCCTGTCACCCAACACCAGGCAGTGCCAGCGGTCGGACCCTGGGCCAGCTTGTGCTCCGGTGCTCTGAGCACCCGTCCAGGCCAGCCCTTCGGCAGGCGGAGGTGATATTGCCCATTTTCATTCAGATTTTTAGTTATGATGGACCTATGTGGTATATGTGCAATGGGCATTTCGTACTAGATATTACCCCTATGGGGGGGGGTACTGAAATTCTCAGGGGACTTTTGATCCAACTATGACAGAGCCTGAAACAGCCATTCACACCTGAGCCTTGAGGGCCTGAATCTCAATCAGGGATGACTTTGTAACTTTCTAACTCACAGTGATTAACAAGTTCAAAACAAAACAAAACACCATTCATCAAAATTGCATGGGACTCATTTGCAAATCTAAGAACATGTTTAGAAATTAAAAGTTTTTTCCAGAACTTTAAATCTAAAGGCAAAGCAGGAGGGCGGGAATATACCCTCACAAATTTAATGCTATGGGACGCTGCAAGGAGAATTTTTTGATTCCCAGTCCTGCCACACAAGACAAGGACCTTTAATTAACCAGAACAAAGTCTGCCACAACGCTACTGAGGAAGCAGTGTCTTAAGACACTTCAGTCAGCCGTCGTAAAGCCCCGAGCAGAGTGCTCTATGACACATCACTCTGAGCTGAGGGATCCTTCAGAACCGTCATTAGCGGCAAGTTTCAAGGAGGTAAGCAGAAAGCGCCTTGACTTTCAAATAGCTAAGATTATCTTCTGTGCTTCACGGCGGCTACATTACTAACATATTTAAAGCCTCGCTTTACAAATTATAGAATTCACAGAAAAATCTTCGGCGTTCTTAATATAAATATCCTAAACTCACTTTCAAAAAAGCACGACAGATACTGGTCATCAAATCAAGACACGCTGTATAATGAAATAATTTCGAGACTAGCTAACATAACAGGAAAAAAAAACCATCTTTCTCCTCTAAAAGTATTAAATATTTATCTCGGGATAAAAAAAATAAGATTTTGACCGAAACCCCCAAGCGTGAACACCATTGTAATTGTATATCTCACGGTGGTATAATAAAATGTTAAAAAAAAAAATAAGATTTTCAAATGTTGAACATTTTGCAGCCAGAGTTGAAAGTAAAATGCATTCTCTGTATTCTATCTCCAGTGACCTAAATATAAACTTCTAGTTAAAAATTCGATTAGAAAAAAAGGAGAAGAAAACAACCAAGTAGGCCGCTCATCCAACTCAATCGACTTGCTTGCCCCTCCCGGGCGCTCTGCTGAGATCCTGGTTATTAACTGCTGGCATGCGGCAGGCTGGGGCCCACCAGCTCACAGCTGCGCACAGAAACAAGTCACACACATCCTGCACGCCTGCCTGCGGTTACCTAGAGCTCAGAGACTGCGGAGAGCGCCACAGGGCAGGAGAGCACAGCCGTCCCCACTTCCAAGCACTGCAGCTCTGGGCAGCCAGCTCCTGGCGGTCAACCGTAAATCCCCAGAACATAGAATACTCGGAGCAATTTCGGAACTCCGAGAACTGAGCGCTGCCTCGGGCCCAGCCTGGTTGAGGGTGCGTGGTCCTGCGCCCGCCCCCTTCACACCAACCCACCGCCACTTGTTTCCACACCCTGCCACCCGGAGCCCCCACCACCATTTCAGGAGAGGAATAACGTGAGAATTAAATGTGTTTCACTTGGGAACAAAAGTAGAAACTCAAGTTCTTACAAAGACAGCACAGGGCAGGGAGGGTGGAACAGAGAGTGTGGAACAGAGAGTGTGGAACAGAGAGAGGTGGAACAGGGAGGATGGAACAGAGAGGGTGGAACAGAGAGTGTGGAACAGAGAGGGTGGAAACAGAGAGGGTGGAACAGAGAGGGTGGAACAGAGAGGGTGGAACAGAGAGGGTGGAACAGAGAGGGAGGGGTGGAACAGAGAGGGTGGAACAGAGAGGGTGGAACAGAGAGGGTGGAACAGAGAGGGTGGAACAGGGAGGGTGGAACAGAGAGTGTGGAACAGAGAGTGTGGAACAGGGAGGGTGGAACAGAGAGGGTGGAACAGAGAGGGTGGAACAGAGAGTGTGTGGAACAGGGAGGGTGGAACAGAGAGGGTGGAATAGAGAGGGTGGAACAGGGAGGGTGGAACAGAGGGGGTGGAATAGAGAGGGTGGAACAGGGAGGGTGGAACAGGGGGGTGGAATAGAGAGGGTGGAACAGGGAGGGTGGAACAGAGAGGGTGGAATAGAGAGGGTGGAACAGGGAGGGGTGGAATAGAGAGGGTGGAACAGAGAGGGTGGAACAGAGAGGGTGGAACAGAGAGGGTGGAACAGAGAGGGTGGAACAGGGAGGGGTGGAACAGGGAGGGTGGAACAGAGAGGGTGGAACAGAGAAGGTGGAACAGAGAGGGTGGAACAGGGAGGGTGGAACAGAGAGGGTGGAAACAGAGAGGGTGGAACAGAGAGGGTGGAACAGAGGGTGGAACAGAGGGTGGAACAGAGAGGGTGGAACAGGGAGGGTGGAAACAGAGAGGGTGGAACAGAGAGGGTGGAACAGGGAGGGTGGAACAGAGAGGGTGGAACAGAGAGGGTGGTGGAACAGAGAGGGTGGAACAGGGAGGGTGGAACAGGGAGGGTGGAACAGGGAGGGTGGAACAGAGAGGGTGGAACAGAGAGGGTGGAACAGAGAGGGTGGAACAGAGAGGGTGGAACAGAGAGGGTGGAACAGGGAGGGTGGAACAGAGAGGGTGGAACAGAGAGGGTGGAACAGAGAGGGTGGAACAGAGAGGGTGGAACAGAGAGGGTGGAACAGGGAGGGTGGAACAGAGAGGGTGGAACAGAGAGGGTGGAACAGAGAGGGTGGAACAGAGAGGTGGGAAAGGAGGGTGGAACAGGGAGGGTGGAAGGGAGGGTGGAACGAGAGGGTGGGCGAGGAGAGGGGTGGAACGGGGGTGGAGGGGGGTGGGACAGGGAGGGTGGAACAGAGAGGGGTGGAACAGAGAGGGTGGGAACAGAGGTGGAACAGAGAGGGTGGAACAGAGAGGGTGGAACAGAGAGGGTGGAACAGAGAGAGAGGGTGGAACAGAGAGGGTGGAACAGAGAGGGTGGAACAGGAGGGGGGAACAGGAGTGTGGAACAGAGAGTGTGGAACAGGGGAGGGTGGAACAGAGAGGGTGGAACAGAGAGGGTGGAACAGAGAGTGTGTGGAACAGGGAGGGTGGAACAGAGAGGGTGGAATAGAGAGGGTGGAACAGGGAGGGTGGAACAGAGGGGGTGGAATAGAGAGGGTGGAACAGGGAGGGTGGAACAGAGGGGTGGAATAGAGAGGGTGGAACAGGGAGGGTGGAACAGAGAGGGTGGAATAGAGAGGGTGGAACAGGGAGGGTGGAATAGAGAGGGTGGAACAGAGAGGGTGGAACAGAGAGGGTGGAACAGAGAGGGTGGAACAGAGAGGGTGGAACAGGGAGGGTGGAACAGGGAGGGTGGGAACAGAGAGGGTGGAACAGAGAAGGTGGAACAGAGAGGGTGGAACAGAGAGGGTAGAACAGAGAGGGTGGAACAGAGAGGGTGGAACAGGGAGGGTGGAACAGGGAGGGTGGAACAGAGAGGGTGGAACAGAGAGGGTGGAACAGAGAGGGTGGAAACAGAGAGGGTGGAACAGGGAGGGTGGAACAGAGAGGGTGGAACAGAGAGGGTGGAACAGAGAGTGTGGAACAGAGAGGGTGGAACAGAGAGGGTGGAACAGAGAGGGTGGAACAGAGAGGGTGGAACAGAGAGGGTGGAACAGGGAGGGTGGAATAGAGAGGGTGGAACAGAGAGAGTGCACCGGGCTACCACTGGCCTTTCATGGCCTCTTCCCACGTCCATCCTGCTCAGCCAATGGCTTCCTTTTCTGTCTGGCCAACGGCCTCCCGCTTCCTCGAAGAACTGATGATGAGAGATTCAAACATTCCTCCCTCTCACTGCCTGCTTCAGGCGCCCCATCCTTCCACACGGAGCGGTCTAAGCAGAGCTCGGGGCAGCTAAGTTCCAGTGGCCTGTTTCTGCCATTCTACTACGTGGGGAGACCGGGGCAACCGTCCTTCTCACTAGGTCCATGACTGAAATGAGAGTCAGACTTGATCACGCAGATGGAAACGCTGTGTAAGGTGCAAGATTCAAGACCAAATTGCTGCGGTTATCATCTCAGAATGATAAAGCATCCCTAATCGCTCATAACAACTCAAAATCTCCAGGAAATGCATGGTATACACTATTAGGGATTTAACAAATCTTGAAAGGACTTAAGTTCTAACTTAAGAATTTTTGATTTATAATTTTTGATTCTGTTATAACACAGACAGGAAAAGCAATAGCACCTACGTTTCAGCAAATGTCGGTGGTTATTTTTACCTCCACTACGTTGCACTCGAGCAATGCTTCTAGAACATGCTCCGTTTTAGAACAGGTGACTTTCATAGTAAGTCATCCGTTACCACTCTGGGACCCAATTACGGACTGGATAGTACTAATGCCCCACTCCGACATTCACTCGCTTTAAAATCTCTTTGGAGGTAAAGATTAAACTACTACAGATTTCTTGCTTGCTTTTGTTTTGGGCTTTTGAGGTATACCCGCCGATGCTCTGGGCTCACTCCTGGAAGGGGTTCTGAGTACCATGGATAACTCAGGTGAGCTGCGGGCAGCAGGCTCTTACCCACTGGACCATCTCTCCAGCCCCTAATACAGATTCTTGGTTGTTTTTTTCTTCTTAAATTGGATCACCTTGACTCACAGAGCTACAAAGTCATTCATTATTATGTTTCAGTTATACAATGTTCACACCAATCCCTTCGCCAGCGTCCACTTGCCTCCATCAATGTCCCCAGTTTCCCTTCTGTCCCCATCTACCACTGTCCTACTGGTGGACAGATTTGTAATCTTACCCGTTATAGATTTCTTAACACAGTCTCATTTTCCCAAGAAACTTACTTAGGCATAATATTCTAAAGAGACTGCAACTCTTTAAGTCAACATAAGAGAAAAACAAAAGAAGACTAAAAAAAAAACCCTAACAAGTTAGTTCTAAATTAAAACATACTTATATTCAGCCCACACAGAATAACATTTTGTACTGCCAAATAAACACGCACTAAGAATGCACACATTCACAGAAATTAAAATATTACTGAGGATTCTAGTGTTACTCCTTATAAATCAGCTTGACTTAAACTGCAGTAGCTGAAATGATACTGAGCAAAAAAAAAAAAAAAAAAAACAACCACTGAATTCCACCAAAAACTACTGTCTTCAAAAATCACTAAAATATTCCCCCAAAACGAAGCAGCCTTTTCCGTGGCAACGCCATTTCACCGTAATTCAAGACAAAAATAACCACTACAAAAGTACTCGAAGACTCTGCCCTTAATTTCAGGGATCTTATAAAGTAGGCACAATCCCCCAAAGAAAAGACGTAACTGAAAACACCCAGAGCTGAACCACGCCATGAAACAACCCCTACTCCATCAGCGGTCCGCCTGCTCTCTGGATTTCTACATCCCAAAGCAAGCACTCCTGGTACCTATTAATATCCCTTGACATTTTATATAAATATCACTCTAAAAAATTTAAACTGTACAAGCAATTATAATTTAATGGAAGTGTGGCATGATCTTAAAATTGTCGCTCAGTAAAATATCTTACTGGCCCAGTGAAATAAAGCCATGTTTGACTAAGTAGCTGTTTGATTAAGAAACTATGTAGATTTCAACCAAACCTTGTGTTTACGTATTCTTTCAGGCCTCAGTACCCTAAAGTTAAACACAAATTTACAACCACAAAAACAAGCTCTTTTCAAATAGTTTCTGATTTTAAATGACGATGAAAAGCACCTTATTCTCCAACAGAGATAAAAAGAGTTTCTTACAAAGTTGACCTCAATCATTTCACTTGTCTCTAAGCAATACCAACTTAACAACTCCAAAGAGAATGTTCTATAAAACAGTTCAATGTTCTATAAAATTAATTTAAGGACTAACTGGTAGTCTTTGTAATCGCTACCTAAAATCTGTTCTCAAACACACCCATAAAACATTTTGAAACGTTTTTAAAAATCTAGACATTTTTAAATGCAGAGAAGCCAACGATCAGACAACTAAGCCCATAAGGTGGAGCAGCAATGGTCCATATGCATAAATTTGGTTTTGCTTTCTGCCCTGCCGCTGTTCATGAGACTATTACCCAGCTTGACATCACTCCTGCTACTCCTTAACAGCTCAGAAAAGAGAACCCAACTCAAACACTGCTCTGTTTTCTCTTCTTTTGGATACACATAAATACAGTATATTTGGACAGTCAAGAACCAAAACTTTTCAGTATCATACAGCTATAGACAAAACAGCACATTCCTCTCCCCAGGGAGAGGCACACAAAGCTCCCCAAAATGTTCTGTGCCATAAATAATCATTTCCAAATCAACGAATAACTGGGCAAATAACTAAGTAAGGTAAGAAAATGGGTCACCGTTTCCCTCTCAAGTCCAACACCATATCAAATATAAAGTGTCATTATATGGTAAGTCTTAAAAAAAAAACAAACTCAGACTGTGGTATACAATAATTCAATGTTGTGAAAGATCGTTCACAACACTGTAATCACTAAGGGAAAAAGAACCATGATTTTAAAAACTCACTTTATATAGTATCTTGCACCTTCGAAAGTATATGCTTCTTCCCAGCCAGTAGGCAAATCTAAAAGAAAATATTTCACAATTAGTTTTATATTAATAAGACAGTAAATTAGGTTTTGATCCATTTTAATGATTAATTTTCCTGCTCAACTGCTTTCTTGAAACCCCTTCCCCTTAGTTCAATCTTTTTTCCCCTAACTCGAAACAGTGTTGGACCGGCCATAAGACTATTAATAGATATATCCCTTCGGGGAGACGGCAACTCAAATTAAAGATACCCCAGGAAACTATCAACAGGATACTTTTGATACTAAAGACGAAAGTCAGATTATTCTGAAATGAAGCCACACTTTAAAAAATGGCCAGTGGGGAGAGAACTATAAATTCTGGCATCCAAAAAGAGAAAAGAACACAAAAGGAAGACTTGTGTGTCTAGGAAAACCACCTAGGGACAGCTGGCCCCAAAGTGAAGAAATAAAACGCGTTCCATAAAAGGCCCTTCTGCAGGTCTCAGGCCCAGGTGTCTATTTAAGGCCAGAGCTCTGAGCTCCATCAATGAGTCCATCTAGGAAGCGTCACCCGGGCAGGAAGCGCTGCCTAAGAACTTAATCAGGAGACAGAAACCTGACACTCTCCTCTCACAGGAGCTTGGGGCTCTCAAACCAGTCTCAAGGACTAACCCTGAAAGTGATTGAGTTCCACGGTGACCGGTCTCTGCACCATGCATTATTTACACACGACAACGGGCTTTGATTCTGTCATTATCTCTCTGAAGCAAAACGCCACTGGTGTCCAAAACCAGGGTCAGAATGAAGAAAGCCAAACCGGGGAGGGAAGAAGATCACATCCTCTTGAAGTCAAACTGCCAGTGGGAGAGAGAGAGAGAGAGAGAGAGAGAGAGAGAGAGAGAGAGAGAGAGAGAGAGAGAGAGAGAGAGAGAGAGAGAGAGAGAGAGAGAGAGAGAGAGAGAGAGAGAGAGAGAGCTGGGGATAGCAGGGCTAGAGACTTGAACAGTTCAACAGCTGATCCGGGTTCCATCCAAGCACCCCAAGTGGGTCCCCTGTGCCCCCTGCCAGGAGTGATCCCTGAGCACTACCGGGTGTGGCCCAAAAAACAACAACAACAACAAAAAAAAGAGACCATGAAACCACAGAAGAGAATGAAATTTTGTGGTCTGACTTATCAAAGGTGTGTGGGTAATCAGGATACAAATTTCTAGTCCACATACCCGGAATAAACACGAAGCCCAGAAGGCGGATAGACGGAATAATGCAAATAACCAGAATGCCTCTAGAGAAATGTTGGCCGTCCCCACGCAGGCAGAGAGACAGCCTTGCAAGTTGAAAGGCGCATGCACAACCTTAAAAAACGCATGATGGAAGCTGAAAGGCAACTTGCATGCACAACCTTAAAAACGGATGATGGAAGTGGAAAGGCGCATGCACAACCTGAAAAACGGATGATGGACGTGGAAAGGCGCATGCACAACCTTAAAAAAAGGCCTGTGGAAGTCAGGGACGTGGGGAGCGAAGACAGGATGGGGGATTAGTCAGAACAGCCTTAAAGCCTAAACCCTCACCACGCTGCTACTCCAGCCTGGCCTCGCCTCCACCTCTTTGCAAATCTGGAGCCATTAGTCACTTCCCGAACTCCAGCTCTGCAGGCGCAACTTTCAGAGACTCCCTCCCAGAGTTGCAGGGTGGCTCGGAGCAGCCCCTCGGAAAACCCGTCTCCCCCACCCCATCTGCGCTCCAGGCTCTCCCACGATCCCGCCCGGGCCGGCCAGTGCCACAACACATGTTCCGTTTCAAGACAAACAAGTTTCCCGAATGTAAACAAAGAATGACAAAAGGGAGCCGGAGGAGCTCCCAAGCCCCCCTCTGCCTGCCCCCACGCTAGAGGCTGCCCCCGACAGGCTAGACCCCTGGTCTCGGTGTGTGTGTGTGTGTGTGTGTGTGTGTGGGGGGGATCCGCCAGCACGCGGTCCCCCAGCCTCCGATTTAGGGTGCAACCACCCCCTCTCGGGACACCCGGCTGCACGCCCACCGCCTCCTGGGGGCGCGTGCAAGCTTGCAAGCTCGGAGCTGCCGCTGCTGCCGCCGGGGACTTTGAATCGGGCCGGGCCGAGCGCAGCTGCTCGAGCTCCCCGGGCGGCGGGCGAGGGGTCTCGGGCACCCCCGAAGTCGTCTCCCCATCCGCCTTGGAGGAGGAGGAGGAGAGGAGGGAAAGGGAGGAGGAGGGAGAGCTGCAGGGACGCCGGCCGCGAGCAGAGCTGAGCCCCGCAGAGCCGAGCAGCGCGCGGGGGTCCCAGGGGTCCGCGCGGGGAGTGGGCGCCACTTCCCGGAGGCCGCGAGCGGGGCAGCTGGGGGCCGCGCCCGGGAAGGAGCGGGCCCGGGTGCGGGGAACCGCCGCGCAGGGCGCCGGGCGCTTGCAAGAGGGGGCGCCGCGCTGGGCCGAGCGCGGGGAGAAGGCGGCGGGCGGGGGCGCTCCCGGCCCGGCTCTGCCGCCTCCTCGGGCGCCGCCAACTCCTCACCTGTGCTGGGGCGCCGGTGGCCGGTGACCACGGCCTCGCCGGTGACCGGGTGCAGCCAGGTGGTGCTCTTCGCCTCCTCGCTGCGGGGAGCAGAGACGGGGTGAGTGCGGGGCGGCCCCGGCCCGCTCGCCCCGGCCCTCCCCGCGCCCCGCGCCCGCCCCGGCTCCTTTACTTGATGAAGAAGACGCGGCCGCCGCGGGTGATCCCGTACGTCCAGGAGCGGGGCAGCGAGCAGATCCACTCCAGGTTCAGATCCGCCGCCATGTCTGCTCCCCCGGCCGCCGCCGCCGCGGGAGGAGGGAGCGAGCGCGGAGCGAGCCCGGGGAGCGCGGGGGAGCGCGGCGCCAGCGCGGCCCGAGCGCGCCTGCCCGGCCCGGCCCGGCCCGCGCGCGCCGCGCCCCCGCGCGCCCCCGCGGCCGCGCGCGCGCCGCCCGCCCGCCCGCCCGCCCGGGTCGCGCCCCCGCGCCGCCGCCGCCCTCCGCAGCGCCCGCGCCCCCCCGCCGCGCCCGCCGGCTCCGCGTCCAGCGGGAAGGAAAGAATAAGGAGGAAATTCGCGTCCAGCCGGTCCCGGGCCGTGCCCGCGGCCCGGGTCCCCCCTCAGCACAGCAACGGCGCCTCGGACCCGGTGGTTGTTTGGTCCCCCCGCAAAAAAGTATTGGCCAGCCTAGGGATGTTTTTATTTTATTTTATCTTATTTTATTTTATTTTATCTTATTTTATTTTATTTTTTCTTATTTTATTTTATTTATCTTATTTTACTTTATTTTACCTTATTTTATTTTATTTTATTTTTATTTTATTTTATCTTATTTTATCTTATCTTATTTTATCTTATTTTACTTTATTTTATCTTATTTTATTTTATCTTATTTTATTTTATTTTATCTTATTTTATTTTATCTTATTTTATTTTATCTTATTTTATTTTTTCTTATTTTATTTTATCTTATTTTATTTTTCTTATTTTTATTTTATCTTATTTTACTTTATCTTATTTTATTTTTTTATCTTATTTTATTTTATCTTATTTTATTTTTTTCTTATTTTATTTTATTTTATCTTATTTTACTTTATTTTATCTTATTTTATTTTTTTTATCTTATTTTATTTTATCTTATTTTATCTTATTTTATTTTATTTTATCTTATTTTATCTTATTTTATATTTTATCTTATTTATTTTATTTTATTTCATTTTATTTATTTTATCTTTTCATTTTATTTTATCTTATTTTATTTCATTTTATTTTATCTTATCTTCTTTCATTTTATTTTGTTTTATTTTATTTCATTATTCTATTTTTTCTCCCCCACCCCTAATATCGCTCAAAAAGAGGAGCTGTTTTTATTTAAAGCGCACGGAAGGGGTTCCTGCTGGGGTTGGCCAGGCGGAGGAGCCGGGGGTTTGCCGAGTCCCGACCCTGCGGCCGGTGGGCTCCCACCTGACCGGCAAGTTCCTTCTAGGCCGAGCACCCGGTGTCGGGGCCCAGAAACCTGCCCCTTTCCTCCTGCGTGGAGGTTCCGTGCCCGGCTGGGTCTGGCACCGCCCCCTTGCTTATGCTCGGGTCGAGGAGCCCCCTGCTCCCCCAAAAAAGTGTCTTTGCAGAAATACAGCACGAGGCACTTTTTTAAGACCCCCCCGGTGTCTCCCCAGAAACCAGCATCATCGCCGGTTTAAAGGCGGGGAGCAAAGTTTAAAGAACGAGTCTAACTTCCCCAAGGTCGTGGAAGTGCAGAGCCTGGGCTCCCACCGGCTGCAGCAGTTAAAAGCCTCTTTATTTTAAAATGCTATTTGCGTGTAACTCAATAAACAAGGCTTATGTGAAAGCAAAGGGCTGCTAGCCCCGGCCCGCCCTGGAGGGAGCTCTCAACGCCGCTGACAGGTGTCCGACCCCCACCCAGACCCGAGACTCAAGCCTTGCCTGGTCTTCAGCCACCCTTGGAATTGCTTCTGCGTCTCTGCAGCAAAATGACTCATTCCAACAGGATGCACAGCTCGATAATAACACTCCTGGGTATTCTCCAGCACGTTTTCTTGACCGGGTTAGGGGGGTCTCGGAAGCATTATCTCGTCCATCCTCAGAGCTCAGAAAGGAACATCTTGACTCCCCCACCGCCACCCCCTTTATCCGCTGCAGAAAGCTACTAAGGCGCAGAAAGAGTTAACTAACCTTCTCCAAAGACATCGGAGCTGTCCGGGGTGGGGGGGGACGCTGGAGCAGGGGACCTTTCCTTCCCCCCTCTAATTCCCCAAGGCTATTCTGTCTTTGGAGTAAAGGAGTCTGCAATTACAGCTATAATTTTCTTGTCCGTCTGCATATGCAGGGAAAAAATATCATCACTTTAATGTTTTCTCTTTTTCGGTGGCTTTGCATTTTCCTCTTTCTTTTCACTACTTATTTCTTGATGTCTTCTTCCTAAGCTGGGGAGGGAATGACCTTTTTCTTTTTCTTTTCTTGTTTTAAATCAATGAATAACTAGCAGGAAAAGTTCCACATTACCGTCCATGGTCACTGGATAGGACATGCCAAGAAAATCAGGAACTATGATTTTAGATGGTGCGATCAATCCAAATTTAAACCGCAGAAGCAAATCTTTTGGGTATCAGAAGGACTTTGACATCCAGGACCTGTTTGTTAGTCCAGCAGAGCGGCTGATGCTTTACTTTCTCCAGAGAAGTCCTTAAGTGATTCATCTGTTGTATGGAGCTTCCTTTCCGCTGTGAATCTTTGGTTTACAAGGTTCACTACTACAAGACATCTGTCAAGTACTAGCAATATGTCCAATAAAAATGTGTGTCAAAGAGAGCTGATACTGCATCAAGCAGCATTTAAATGATAATCGGATTCTCGAGGTCCCCAAATTTTGGAAAAGCTGTAAATAAAATGCTTAGCGACATAAATGTGAAAAATTTTTCTGATATTGGGAAGTAATTGTCCTTGAGACTTCCAGGAGCTGAGAAAGGCAGCTTTATAGGTTAGTACCTGGATCATTTTCACCCTTAGTGAGTAAACGTGCCACAGATTCTTCTAGAGTGCTCCTTCTGGAGTGCTCCTTCTGGAGTGCTCCTCGAGTGCTCCTCAGTAATGTTTTGCCTTATTCTGATCTGCTTTGCCTTCCACTTCCACACATGGGTCTCTACAGCAGGAGGCTGGAAATCATCTTTCATCACGGTACCCTCTGAGTTAAGCCCCCCCAAATATGTATGAGATTCATTTTCTTTTTCTGAAATGGGATTTTGAGACAGTCCACGGAACTGAGGGGCTACTCCTGGTTCTGTGCTCAAGGGTTACTCCTGAAGGTGCCCCAAGGACCAAATGCAGTGCCAGGGATCAAACTGCATGCAAGGTAAAGCCTTAACCCCCGTTATCATCTCTCCAGCCCTGAGTCTCTTTTTTTTCTTTTTGGGTACCTGTCAGTGCTCGGTTACTCCTGACTCTGCACTCAGGAATTACTTCTGGTGGTGCTCGGGGCACCACATGGGATGCCAGGGATAGAACCTGGGCTGGCCTGGTGCTAGGCAAACACCCTCCCGCTGTACTATTGCTCTGGCCCCAAGAGTCATTTTTCTTCCCAATGCCTCCAGCTGTCCCCCGTTACTCCCCGCTCACAAAGCCCTTTTTTTCCCGCCCCATACCTCACCAGTAATGAACTCAAACCTCAACTCAGTCTAACTCTTCTCTTCATTGCATTTCCCTCCATATTTTGGAAGCGATTCCATTTCCTATGTTGTGATTTATCTCTTTGGGAATATTATCCTGTGACTACTGCAGCTTCTCTGAAAAAGAAGTTTAAAACATACTGAGCACTAAAAATAAACATCACTCTATCTATAGATAGAGGACAATCCTCTGAAAAGCTTCTAGGTCAAATATAACAGAAAGATAGAGTGACAAGAAAAACGTAAAGGAAAGTTTCTTAAAATATGTGAAAAAGAACAAAGTGACATCTTAGAAAACAGCAAATCAATTTTCCCCTTTTAAAAGAAGTGAAAAGTGTGAGAACTTCAGGAAGTAGAGGAAGAGCCTCCTAAGAGAGAAAGGAAAAATTCCCATGCTATCAAAAAAATCCATAATTCATACACAGAGCTATTTATTAAAATCTCCCCCCCAATCATTTGCTGTTGACTCAGTCATCTTTCCAAGTATATTTACAATGCTGTATTTTGTTACAATGTTAGTTCACAGAATAAAGAATATTACAAACAGCTCCTTTAACTTTTTTACTACTCGATAACAGAGAACTATACATCATGAACACATCTAAAGGGCAAAGTGAAGGATGCGCTTGGTGGGAATTGAGGAGGAAAGGGTGAGGAGTAAGGGTCTACAAAGGGGAAGAAATACAGTGTTTAGAATTTGATTTAGGAGGGCCGATTCCTGCTGGTAAGAAAATTATTTCAAAAAACATGTTTGAGGCTTCCATTGCCTAACAACCAATCTGCTGAATGACAGGGACTTGAAGATGTGTTCTGCTTGGGAAGATTAAAAAGGAGAGGGGAGAGCAATATTGAAAGGTCCAGAAGGGTTTCTCTAGACTCAGGTTAGAGAGATCGGCTTTCTCTAACATTCGCTTTTAAGGACTTCCTGTGAACACCCAAGGCCTGGCTCAAGCTCCAGCCCTCTGACGCTGATGTTTGGGAGACCTCTTCACGCTAAGCAGGGATGATTCAAAGGAATCCATCCCGCACTAGAGCACCTCTGTGGACTGGTTCCTCCACTCCTGCTGGGATTCCAGGCTTAAGTTTGCACCTCCTGGAGGTGCGGAGACTAGACAGGAAGAAGATGCTCACCAAGCCTCCAGGACCTTTCATGAGAAAGGCGGCCCTTCTGCAAACCAAACACCCCTTCCACTACCCCATCAACAAGGCGCAATCATCTGCTTCTCTCTTTGCTAGAGAGACTAAAATAGAGCAGGCAGAGCCAGAGGGATAGTACAGTGGATAGGGCATTTGCCATGCACACGACGGACCTGGGTTCGATCCTTGGCACTGCCAAGAGTGATGCCTGAGCTCAGAAGCAGTGTGGCACTCTAAAAACTAAAATGAAATAAAGTTGGCAGAGAATTAAGGAAAGAAGTCTAGTATGGGGCAGGCAGGGATTGGACAGCATGCTAACATACTCTGTTGGGAATCTGGGCAAATTATATACCTGAATTTATCATTAATTAATTAACTGTAGGACTTTGAGTAAGCCATTACCTGATGACCCCTACCAGAGGAGGGACATTGGCCTGTTTAGGGCATCCCACGGGATTCTTCTTCCCTCTACGTCCTCAGTGGCTACACTTGGAGAGACTTTGGATTTTATACCACTCAAACGGTTCGTTTGCTTGTTTGTCTGGGAGGGAGCAGGGTTGGGCCATACCAGGTATACTGGGGGCTATTTCTGGCTCTGTGGTCAGGTATGACCCTTGGCCATGCTAGGGGATCATATGAGGTGCCAGGAACTAAAATGGCGTCAGCTGTGTTATAAGGGGAAACACCTTATCCCCTCTCCTAATCTTTCTGGCCCCTCAAAAGGACTGCTAGTAGAAAACTTTGGAAGAACAATTTACAGCAATCTTTCACATGCAATATATTTAACTGTAGTCAATGTTCCATCAACAGACATTATTAGCACATTATAAACAAGGAGGGAACCCTCCGACTCACAGGGATTGGACCTGATGGATACAGTTTTCCCTCAGCTGTGAAAATCTATGGATGCTCAGAACACATCTAGGAAATGGACTATTTGCCTATGACCTATGGATACATGTGCTATTTACACAGCATTGCCCAGTGTTTGGTATTAGAAGTCTAGAAGTGACTTAAAGCTCACTTCTAGACTTCTAATACCAAACACTGGGCAATGCTGTGTAAATAGCAGCTATACCCCTATTGTTCAAGAAATAATGCAAGAAAAATACAAGCCTGTTCCTGTTCAGCCCAGATGCAACCAGAACGGGCCTGAAATTGCACTGAGATGTTTGCTCTGAGCCTCGGCCGACTCCAGGAATCCAGAACTCAGTTACTCAGACAGCAGAAGGATTGGACCCCATCAAGTCTGCCTGCTGCTACACTGTGAGTCTGTCCACAGGCTGTGCCTTCCTGGAATCCCCTTCCCTACCTGTACCCCCCCCCCCATCTCCTGCAGCTGGTATGATGTCACCTTCCCTCTCCCCAGCTCCTCTTGCTCACCGCTGTCCCCTGCACACTGCCAAGTCCAGGGCCGCCTGCAGTGCCCAGCTTCCTTGCACCTTGGCCATGCGCCCTTAAGCAACACTTCTCAGAACTGCGCTCTGGTCGCGTCGCCCACCTGCTCCCGCTCTTGCTCCCGCCCCACCAGCCACAGCGTGCCTTAAATACTTTCCTGCTCCTCCAAGACCGGCTTCTTTAGCCCCCAAATGTATTGAGACACTCTGATTTACGACCCAGTCGATGGCAGTATGCATTCTCCCAACACCACGCCCACCAGAGTACCTGTTCTCTCCCCCGTGTCCCTGGGCCTTGCCCATTCCCCTCTGTTCCCCCTCATGTAGCTCGGTGATGGCGACCAAGTCTCAGTCCTGATGCCTTTGGCCTTTGTTGGTCCCTTAATGCATTGCTTTACATCCCACTTGTGGCAGATGCTCTTGGTACCTGCTTCTGACCAACCGCA
>JAJIBD010012590.1:0-12250 GCA_021461705.1 Cryptotis parvus | reverse complement strand
AAAAAAAAAAAAAGAGAGAGACAAAATGGCAAAATGGATTAAAACTGAATCCAACATTCTGCTGCCTACAAGAAACGCATTTGAACAGTTAAGAGCAAACACAGACTCAAACCAAGACCTGGTTCTTTGAAAGAATAAATAAAATTCACAAATCATTAGCTAAACTCAGGAAAGAGAAAACTCTCGCTAACTGAATCCAAAATGAAAGGGGAGGCAATCCAACAGATACCAAAGAAATTCAAAGGATTTTTAGGGATCATTTTGAAAATCTTTATGCTGCAAAATGGAAGAAGCTAAAAGAAATGGTTGTCTTTCTGAAAACAATATGGACATTCCTCCAAAGACTAGAAATTGAGCTCCCCTTTGACCCAGCCATACCGCTCCTGGGAATATACCCTGGAAAGCCAAAACGCACAGCGGAAACACAATCCGCACTTTTATTTTCATAGCAGCACTGTTCACAATAGCCAAAACCTGGAAACAACCAGTATGCCCGAGAACTGATGACTGGATAAAGAAACTGTGGTACATCTACAGATGGAATACTATGCAGCTGTCAGGAAAAAATGAAGTTATGAAATTTTGCTATAAATGGATGGATATGGAAAGAATCATGTTGAGTGAAATTAGTCAGAAGGAAAGGGAGAGACATAGAATGACTGCATTTATTTGCATGGCATAAATATACTAGGTGATCTTACCAAAAGTGGAAATTACCACAAGCGTGTGGGGAGTCAGAGGTTGGTTTAGATAGAGAAAGGAACATGAGTGAATAAATGTCTAAAGTTCTGATGCTAACATAGAACTGAGCATTAAGGACAGACAAAAAATACAAATGATGGCTTCTAAGTATGCGTAGTGCAACCCACAATGTGTGGGAGAAGGAGGAGAGAGAGAGGGAGAGGAGAGGAGATAAAGAACCTGCCATTTAGGCGGGATGTGGGAGGGGGAGGGAATTGGGGACATGGGTGGTGGCTGAGGGGCACTGGTGGAGGGCGGGTGCTGGAACACTGTGTGACCGAAACCCCAAGCGTGAGCAACTTTGTAATTGTATATCTCACGGTGGTATAATAAAATGTTTAAAAAAAAATAAATAAATAAAGTATAATAAAAAAAAAAAAATAAAAGAAATGGTTGTATTTTTTGACTCCCAAACCTCCCACTGAGGTGCCTTGACTAGCTACCAAGACTGGAGGGAAACAAAGAACAACATTTACCTGGAAAAGATCCATCCCAAGATCCTCCCAAGGGCTGAGTAAGAGGCTGTGGGCGAGCTTCAGACACATACAAAGCCCCAGGGTGGTCTTCAGCAGTGTACCCTCCACCCAGCAAAAGCCAGGCATGGTCTAGGGCCCTCCCCCAAGCACTGAGGTGTGTGGCCCCATCACTTGATCACTTGATATCCCATTATTCATTGATTTGCTTGAGTGGGCGCCAGTAATGTTTCCATTTGACCCTATCACGTGCCAGTGTAGCCCAATGGCATCTGCTTGCTCCAGGAATACGAAGATCCTCAAACGGTTCCTTCAGGGTCTTAACAAAGAAGTCTGACCATCTTGTGTGGCCCCGTGACAAAAGAAAATAAATACTTTTTGTTTTGACCAACAGAAGATCACTGTCACTGTATCACTGTCTTCCCATTAATCATCTATTTGCTGGAGCGGGCACCAATAACATCTCCATATGTCCTGTCTCATGCTAGTAGAGCCCAAGGGCATCTGCTTGCTCCAGGAACATAAAGAGCCTCAAACCATTACATCAGGTCATGGGAATGAGGTCTATAATTGTTACTGGTATTTGGCATATCAAATACGACACGGGTAGCTTGCCAGGCTCTGCCGTGCGGGTGGCATACTCTTGTAGTCACCTCTGATCTCCAGCATCTACTGATGAACCACACGGTCGTAAGTAGCCACACAAGCTGGGCTGTGATAGGCTCTTCTGTTGGGTGGAGTTCTGACGGAGAGGGGAGTCCGGATGTGGAAAATCGTGGCCCTCATGGGGTTGGGGGTCGTCTGGCTTCTTCTGAGGCTCTGCTGGGGTGGCGGGCCAGGGCTAGAACCCGCCATCCCTCCTGGGCGCCTCGTGAGCGGCTGGGCACAGGGAGAGCCGGTAGGAGCTCTGCCCCGTGTCTGAGTCTCTGGATCAGCATACCTGGGCCGGACTTAAAGATAACGCAACAGAAGCTAATGCATTTTATTTTTTCAAAAAGATAACTTTGTTTCTTGTTTTTCTTTGGGGGGGCTATACCTGGTGGTGCCCAGGGCTGACTCTTGGCTCTGAGCTCAGGGATCACTCCTGGCAGGGCTCGGAGAACCTTATGGGGTGCAGAGGATCAACCCAGCACAGGCAAGGCCAGTACCTGATTTACGGTACTGTCACTCCATCTCCGAGCATCGCTTTCCCCCTGATTCTTGGTGTTTGTGTAAGGCCTCGGCAGTACTCAGGGATTACTGCCGCTCTGTTGCTTTTGTTTTTGTTTTTGTGTCACACCCAGCAATGCTCAGGGGTTACTTCTAGCAGTACTCGAGGACCATGTGGGATGCCGGGAACTGAATGCAGATCAACTGCATTAGAGGCATACGCCTCCCTGCTGTGCTATGGCTCGACCCAAACGACTCTGTTCTGAATGGTCACTGCCAGCCATCAAAGCCTCCCATCTCGGAGGCTCTGCCCACTGGGCTATCACTCAGTACCCTCAAAGAACATCCCTTTGGCTGTTTTCCTTGTACCAAAAAATGTACTAAACTTTAAATAAATATGAAATAAAGAAAAATTAATAGATCAACAGACTTTCCAACACATTTAAAACACCATAAATGCAAATAATGATCCTTGAGACAAGGGGGAACCCAGAATTCTGAAGCACTGTGGCGGGTACTAATGTGTTCTGGGACCTGCGCCAGGTCAGCTTGTTCTCTGGGGCCACGATAAGCCAGGCTGCAGAAGGGACCCATGCTCATCCATGCTCATGTCTTTTTACATGTTTATTTTCTTGTGAGTATGCTACCCACACGGCAGAGCCTGGCAAGCTACCCGTGTCGTATTTGATATGCCAAATACCAGTAATTGTTATAGACCTCATTCCCATGACCTGATGGAATGGTTTGAGGCTGTTTATGTTCCTGGAGCAAGCAGGTGCCCTTGGGCTCTACTTGCATGAGACAGGTCATATGGAGATGTTACTGGTGCCCGCTCGAGCAAATCGATGATGAACGGGAAGACAGTGATACAGTGATACAGTGATTTTCTTGTTTGTGTTTGGGCCACACTCGGCAGTGGTCAGGAACCACTCCTGGTAGGCTCAAGGAACCACATGGGGTGCTGGGAGCACCTCAGTCAGCTGTGACAAGGCAGGCACCTGCCTGCTGTGCTATCACCTCAGCTTTATGTATTATGATTATTATTATTTATTGAATCACCATGAGATACACAGCTTCAAAGCACTTCATGACTGGGTGTCAGTCAGACAATGCCCCCACCAGTGCACATTTCCCACCACCAAAGTCCCCAAGTCTCCCTTCTGCCTCCCCTAAATTGAATATTTAGCAAAGATTTCACATGGACATTAGTTTAATTTTTTTTCTTTCTGCGTCACACCCAGCGATCTCAGGGGTTGCTCCTGGCGGTGCTCAGGAGCACCATATGGGATTCCAGGGACCGAATCCAGGTCAGCTGGTGTGCGTGCCCAGGAGGGCAAACGCCCCGGCTGTGCTCTGGTTCCAGCCCCATTTAGCCTCATTAGGATGATACAGATACTGATGTTTTCTTTGCAGACTCCCTTTTTTTTTCTATTTTATTTGGGGGGTCACACCCGGCGGTGCTCAGGCTCACGCCTGCTCTGCTCTCAGGATCACTCCTGGAGTGGCTTGGGGGACCATATAGGGTGCTGGGGATCAAACCTGGGTCTGCCACATGCAAAGCAAGCATTCCACCCTCTATGCTGTCCTCTGGCCCCAATAATACCTTTTTTTTTTAATTAGGGTTTGTGGAAAATAATGAAATTCTTTTCCAGCGGGATGTGTGGTGTGGTGGAACAGTTGAACAACGGAAGGTGATGATGGTTTGTGTGGCCCAGAGCCACCAGAAGCTTCTCTGGGCCCTTCCTTCTCCCCAGTCACTTTATTAGCTGAGGTTGGGACCCGATGTCACACCAGCCCCAGTGACACTTCTGACATGTGACAGACCCTTGCCAGGTCCCCTTCTCCTACACAAGGCCTTGAATTAGACTCCGGACCCTTAGTGGGTCTGAAGGAAGCAGGAGAGAGGCCTCACGTGGGCGGACCCGGGAGTGACTCTGAGCTGGTCCCTCGCTTTCATCCTCAGCACGCCCCTCCCCCCCCCCCCACCTCTGCGCCCGGAAGGCTGCGCTGTCTCTTTAAGCCCCCTCTCTCCCGGCCTCCCCACTGCCTTTGACATCAGGGTTGGGCATCTCTGGGAATCCGACCCACATCTGCGGATGATAAAGAGCAATTATCAAGCCGAAACATGCCCGGAGCTGCGAGCACCTACTTAGTTGGCGCTTTAGTTAAGCTAATGCTTCACAGGAATGGGCCCCCCAGAGCCTCAAGCGGAGACGGTGGCGCAGGCCGGTTGGCCGCGGGATGCCTGGGTCCTGGGTGTGCCTCCGGAACACAGGCATTAGCACACAGCGTGCACACGCGGGAGTCCGCCTGCTCCTGGGACTTGGCTTCTCTTCAGCCTCTAGTGCCGTGCGTGCGCTGTGACCTTTCTGGACCCCAGAGCCAGAACAGAGTGGCGCACCCTCCGGGAATGCTTGTGAGGCCTCACTGGGGGCGGTGCGAGGGGGAGCGCCCAAGCCAGACCTAGGACCTCAAGCCCCTGCTCCCACAACCTAACTCCCCACCCCCGTTTATCTCTTCATCGGCTTAAACGCTTAGATCTAAGTGGCATGAGGCAGTGAAATCCTTCTTGTAATGTACAGTATCTGTACGTTTCTGTATCTGAGGGATCTGTATCTGTACAAGCAGGGGACTGCAGCAATAGCACAGTGAGGAGGGCGCCTGCCTTGCATACAGATGACCCGGGTTCAATTCCTGGCACCCCATATGGTCCCCAGCACTGCCAGGAGTGTTCCTGAGAGCAGTCAGGTGTAACCAATGAGTATTGCCGGGTGTGGCCCAAAAGTGGGAGAGAGGGAGGGAGGGAGGGAGGAAGGAAGGAAGGAAGGAAGGAAAGAAGGAAGGAAGGAAGGAAGGAAGGAAGGAAGGAAGGAAAGGAAAGGAAGGAAGGAAGGAAGGAAGGAAGGAAGGAAGGGTCGATGGGGTTCTTGCCTCAATACCCCCAGGAATGAACCCTGAGCCGAATTCCCCTCCTGCCTCTTAGCAACTGCAGGAGACCGAATATGCTACTAGCAAACTAGGGTGCTGCCGAATCATACTCAGAGCACCAAGTGTGAGTCAGGCTGCTCCAGGCATGAAGCAGGAGGTCTGAGGCCTCTTAAGCTATTCTGGGTCAACATAGGAGACTCTGAGCAGAATCACATCCTGTGGGTTCCTTTAACATGTGGACCCAAGGAGGCTGAGGCACTCTGCAGGTGACAGCGACTAAGGTCACACTGCCAGTGAGAAGGTCCTGGGGTGACACTGGTTCCAACCTCGGTCAAGGTCTCTGCCCACACCTGCATGAGCACTTGTCGGCTCTGGATGAGGCAGATTCTTTCATGGCAAACTCCTGTTTGGCAAAGGAGGCTCACAAGGCTCAGAGACGTTAAATAACTTGCCTGAGGACACAGAGCGGGGCAGGCAGCTCCTCTCCACTGAGGAAAGAGACCCCAGTTTCACGAGGAGGGTCAGCACACCAATACATCCCTTTCCACCTGCTGTTTGGGGGTGTGCAGGTTTCGGGGTTCAGCGATGCAGCGCCATCACCGCCAAAGCGCACAGACTCCCGGCCCAGAATCCACTCACTCCTGAACGCGCTTTCTCCCTGGTCCACGGCCCACACTCACCACTGTTGAGAGATTCCCCCTGCAAATGTCAAAGTTTCTTTTTCCTGGATCCATCGTCTGATGGTTCTCAGTGGGACTTGAAATTGTGAGGCAGAGCCCAGAGCTTGCTGGAAGGCTCTGGGGATCACAAACAAGACACGGGCCTTCCTCCTACTCGGCCTCTGGCCAGGGCTCACCTCCAGAGCTTCATTTCTTCCGGCGTATGTCCACATCTCACTTCCATGCAAGAAGCCTTGTCCATCTCCCTGGCCAACATACCTACATTCTTCTTCATGGGGTGACCGTACATTCTTCTTCATGGGGTGACCACGGCGCTCTCCCACCAAGGCAGCGCCTGCAGTTCCTGGGAGAGCTTAGACTTGGCTGCGGCATCCATGTGGACGCCACAGAAATCAGTAAACAGGGGGTACCCCAGTTCTCCTGCCCGTAGCAGAAACCCAAAGATTCCACCTGGCCTTGCTCCGATTCCCTCCAGTTCGCTTCTTTCCCTGACCCTCTGGGGCACTCCCAACCCCACAAACAGTCGTGGTGTTGCCCTGGAATGAGTGTGTTTACCTGAAGAGGAAAACGGGCCGCAGGCTTGCGTGGCTCTGTGCCTGACGCACCTTCAGGGGCTGGAAAACAACTCAGTGCTCTTGCTCCTGCCCTCTGCTCTCCGAACCCAGCGCCATCTTGGGGATTCTTACATCTTCAGAATATCTAGGGACTAGGCTGGGCCTGTATGGGGCCTTCGGCAGGCTAAAGAACCTTGACTATGTTCTATGTCTGTTCTATGTTAATGGCTCTGAAGGGAGGGAGAAGCATTCAGTCACTTCCGGAGGAAGCAGCCCCCTGGGAGGGCTGGAGAGGGCACAGCAGGTAGGGCGCTTGCCTTGAACATGGCCAACCTGGGTTCGATCCCTGGCATCCCAGATCGTCCTCCCTGAGCCTGCCAGGAGAGATCTCTGGAAAACAGAGCCAGGAGTAAGCCCCTGATTACTGCAGGGTGTGGCCCAAACACAAAATAAGACAAAACAAACAAACAGTCTGGCAGAGAGAGACCCGCTGAGTGTCTCCCTTGAGGAATGCTGATTTACAGGATTCGGTTTCAACCCGACTGGTTTGGGGGGTTTCTTTTCATTTATTTCTGATCCACACTCAGAGGCTAATCTCAGCTAATCTCAGCTTGGGGGTCACTGCTGGCAGTGCCCGGGGACCACGTGGTGCTGGGGACGGAGCCCAGGCCTGCAGCCTACAGAACACGCGCCAGCCTTTGAACCTGCCCCTGGCCCCACAACCCAGACGCAGTCACGGAAGGGGGCAGACCCCTAGGCTGATGTTGGAGCTATGACCTGCAGCCCTGGCCTAGACAGTCAACTTCCAGCTCGGGTTCACGCCCCACGTCTTGGGTTCTGCGGGTCTTGTACAAAGGGTTTGACTGCAAGCAACTTTCTCCAGCCAAGTGTCTGTTCAGTGGTTTGAAAACCAGAGGCCAAGGAGCTTGGAGTCTAGCAGGCAGTGTACTTGCTTTGCATATGACTGAACCAGGTTTGATCCCCAGCACCCCAGAGGGTCTCCTGGGTTCACCAGGAGTGATTCCTGAGCACAGTCAGGTGTGACCCAAAACAAACAACCAAAACCTAAAAGCCAAGTTTATCCTTGAGCAAGACTGTCCTCCCTTCACTCTCTTAGAAATAAGAGACTCTCTTTGCGATGCTACACACATTCATTTTGAAAGGGGTACACCCGGGATGCTCAGGGGTTACTCCTGGCTCTGCATTCAGGAATTACTTCTGGCAGTGCTCGGGGACCATATGGGATGCCGGGGTGGAACCCAGGTTGGCTGCATGCAAGGCAAACACCCCCTGACCGCTGTGCTATCGCTCCCGCTGCTTCTACACACATTTCCATGAGACCAGAGAACCATCTTACAAAATGGAATGATCACCATTCCTTATTCATTTAGCTGTAACACAATTATTTTGGAACAAAACATAGAGCCTGGAAAATCTTGCTATAAATAGCGAAGGCATTGCTGGAGAATGGTTGGTTTTTGGACAATTAATTATGCAGCAGTAATGTTCTTAATCGGCTCCCCAGGAAACTATTTGCTCATGATACTAGAAGACAGCAAGCAAAAGCCTCGCCAATGAATCTTGTTCCTTTCTGATGGCAGGCAAAGTCACCAAAACACAACATGAAATTTCTCAGTCTATTGTGGTGGTGGTGGTAGTTTGGGAGGTCACACTTGGCAGTGTTCAGGATTTACTCCTGGCACTGAACTCAGGGATCACTCCTGGTGGTGCTCTAGGAACCTCATGAGGTCCCAGGCATCAAATCTGGGTTGCCTACATGCATGGTAACTGCCTTGCCCCTCTACCATGACAGTGGTGATCTTATTACCAAGTCAGGGGGTGAGGACGAGGGGATCCGGGCAGGGGGAGCCAGACTCTGACCACCTGAGCATTCCTGAGCAGGAAAAACTCAAGTCCATTCCTTGAGTTTTGACTCCCTTCAGCAGGGAGGAAAGTCCCAATCCCTCTCTGATTGTCTCTGCTCCTTACTGAGCAGAATCCTGAGAGGAGCTGTGTTCATGCACTTGAGGGTTAGACTAAGCTCTTTAAAAAAGATAAATTCACATCTTTGGAGATAAGGCAGCAGAACTTGAGGTGCTTATGCTAAGTGAAGCATACCAGAAAGTGGAAGAAAATACCAGATGGTTTCACTTGTCTGTAACATATGAACAAAGCAAGGCTAACAAATAAGCCTCACACTGAGAAAATATGATGACTACCAGAAGGAAGGAGAAGCCGGTGGGAAGAAGGGGTACAGGGGTTAATTTGGTAGCGGGAGGGCACTGCAGCCTTGGTGGTGAGCTTGGTGAGAGTGTGAGCGATGCTCCTGAAACTGATGATAAATCAACAAAATGTAAATCACATGAAAGAATGCCCGAGAGGTAAACCCTACTTTCTAGGACAGAAAGTGATGACTTTGGAACACAACACGCACACACTCAAGGGATCAACAGGATCACCCAGAGGGAGCCAACATGAATACCCAGATGGACCCAAATCGAGCACCCAGAGGGACCCAAATAAGCACCCAGGACCTTACATGAGCACCTGAGAGCCAACATGAACACCCAGTGGGACCCAACATGAATACAACCAATGGAATCAAGGGTGTTCACACACAATCAAACCAAATGGGACTCAAGGTACACCACACACACAAACACACACGCACACACACACACACATTTAGAGCATGAGCATTACTATAAAGCTTTGGCATTATCTGATTTCAACCCTTTGTTACACAGATAACCTGCAATGTTCAAATTCTTGCCGCTGATTTCCAGATATAATTTTAAGCATATACGTTTTCTTTTTGATTGTTAATAAGATATCCTGGTTTACAAAGTTGTTCATAACAGTTGTTTCAGGCATACACTCTTCCAACTCCAAACCCACCTCTAACGTCACCTTCTCTCTACCAGTGCCCCGGGTTCCCCCCCAGCCCCTGCCTGTCCCCTTGACAGACATATAACAAATTTATTTTATATTACTTGGTGCAACAAAAATTCAAGGAAAACAGAATTATAAATCAATCACTTGATCACTTGAATCCCGATATTCATCGATTTGCTCGAGCAGGCACCAGTAACATTTCCATTGGATCCTATCATGTGCCAATGTAGCCCAATGGCATCTGGTTGATTCAGGAATATGAAGAGTCTCAAACCGTTCCTTCAGGATCTTGACAAGGAAGTCTGACCATCTTGTAGGTGGGCGGCCACATGATCTTTTGACATCCCGTGGGATCCAATCGGTAACGGCTCTAGTCCAGCGGTTGTCTCCAAATCTCATTACATGTCCAGCCCATCTGATATTCGATGCCTTGGCAAACGAGACAGCATCCCTGATTCTGGAATAGCGACGGAGGTCAGAACTCCGATTCCTTCTCTCTACTCACTTGAGTGAGGCATGATATTCCAAGCAAAGCTCTTTCGATTCCTCTCTGGGAGACCCAAATAGCATTCTCATCCTGCTTTCGTAGGACCCAGGTCTCTGAGGCATATGTTAATGCAGGGAGAACGGTGGAGTCAAAGAGATGTGCCCAGGGGCCGGAGCGATAGCCCAGTGGGTAGGGCGCTTGCTCCTGCACGCCGGCAGGCCCCGGTTCGATCCCCAGAATCCCATATGGTCCCCGAGCACCGCCAGGAGTAATTCCTGAGTGCAGAGCCAGGAGTAGCCCCTGAGCATTGCCGGGTGTGACCCAAAAAGGCAAAAAAAAAAAAAAAAAAAAAAAGAGATGTGCCCAGAGCCGGAGTTTCTTTGTCCTTTTAGCTATTTCTTCAATGCCTTTGAAGGCATTCCATGCTGCTCTCTTCCTCCTGCGCAGCTCAGGTTTTAGGTCGTTCATCATGTTGACTTCTCGACCTAGGTACACATAACTGCTGCATTCAGAGATGTTTGTTCCATTGAGAGTGAATGGGGCCTCTGGAACTAGTTCATTTTTCATAAACATAGTTTTCTTTTAGATTCAGTTGTAGACCTATCTTTCCACATTCTCGGTCAAAGTCAGCCAGCATTTGTGCCACTTGGCTAATGTTTGGTGTTATTAGAATGATGTCATCAGCGAAGCGGAGGTGGTGTAGTTGCTGCAACCATCTATTTTCACTCCCATTCCTTCCCATTCTAATTGTCACATGATGTTCTCGAGGGTGGCCCTGAAGAGTTTTTGGTGAAATGGTATCACCCTGTCAAACCCCTCTTTTGACATCAATGATCACTTCTTTGTAGAATGGTGAGATCCTGGTAGTGAATCTGTAATACAGCTCACGGAAGGATCTTGATGTATTGGGTTTGAACACCCTGTTTGGCTAGGGCTTCTATGACTGCTTCAGTCTCCACAGAATCAAAGGCTTTCTGTAAATCAATGAACATGAGATAGAGCGGCATCTTGTACTCCCTACAAACATCAATGAGCTTGGTTACTGTGTGGATATGGTCAATTGTACTGAATCCTTTCCGGAAGCCAGCTTGCTCCCCATGGTTGTTCTTCATCTAATGTTCTGCCAATCCTGTTCAGGATGACTCGAGTGAACAGCTTGTAGATGACGGACAACAGGCAGATGGAGCCATAGTTGCCGATGTCGTGAATGTCTCCCTTCTTGAACAGTAGAACTGTCCTGCTGGTTTTCCATTGAGAGGGCACCTTGCATTCATACAGGTAGCGTGTGAAGAACCGAGCCAGTGTATTGATGAGTACTGACGGCAGATTCTTCTGGTGTTCAGGTCTGACTTTGTCTGGGCCTGGTGCTGTTCCCTTCTTTACCGACGAGATGGCATGTCGGATTTCAGAAAGGAGAATGTTGGGAATGACATATCCATCCTGTGGAATTTGGTTGTGGGCAGGTGGACATGGCTATCAAAGAGATCTGAGTAGAAGTCCTGGATAATCTTCTCCATTGCCTTTCTGGAAGATGTGATAGATCCATCAGGGCGTCGAAGGGCAGTCATCTTGGTCTTATAGTTGGCGATGGACAGGCGGGCAGTGCGAATGCTTTTCCCGGCTTCTGCTGCATCTTCCGTATTTCTGCTCTTCTGTCTTTGAGGTCTTCTTTTATCGCTTCTCTGCGCCGTTTAGCAAGCTTGGACATTAGCATTTGGTCTCCTGAGGCTCGCACCTTGCCACATTGGCGAATGAGCTCGAGAGTTTCTGAAGACAGGCGTCCTTTTGTGTCTTTCTCTCTCTCGGCATTCTTCACACAATCATGGAGGTGCTGAACCAGTCGGTTGTATTCTTCATCGATGTCATCAATGATGGTATCTTCCCATGTTGCTGCAATGGTGCCAAAGAGTTCCCAGTTGGTGGTCGTCTGGGAGTTCTCTTCTTAAACCTTGCAGCCTTTTCTCCCCTTTGTGGGAAGTAGAATTTTGCACGAAGGGAGAGGGTGGTCCGATCCTGTTTGGAATTTGGGGATGACAGCAACATCGGAAAGACAAAACCGTTGATTGAAGATGATGTGGTCAATTTCATTGTGGAACTCCCCACCAGGAGATTCCCATGTCCAACGCTTTCGCTTCATCCTTCTGGAACTGTGAGTTCCCATGAATGGTCTTGGTGGACATGATGAACTCAGATAGTCTCTCACCCTGTTCGCTCCATTCTTGGCCATTGGTCCCGATGTGGAGTTCTTCAGTCGATCTTCTCGGTCCTATCTTGGCATTAAAATCACCGACTATGACCTTGTAGAAGGTATGATCTTTTTATAGAACTCCTCCAGTTCCATAT
>JAJIBD010012588.1:0-23605 GCA_021461705.1 Cryptotis parvus | reverse complement strand
CCGCCCTGCTTCAATTTCTTAAACTAAAGAGGCTTAGCTTTGATTCAGCTTCTGTGGATTGGTAGATACTTGGAAGATTGCTACCGGAGATCTGGTATACATTGGAGCAGCCAGGTAAACCCTGTGATTTCTTTTATTGTGGAGAAGAGTTAATAATTAAAGCATCCAAAAATGGGGGCTAGAGCGATAGCACAGAGGGTAGGCGTTTGCCTTGTGCACGCCAACTTAGGTTCGATCCCCCGGCATCCCATAGGGTCCCTGAGCACCGCCAGGAATAATTCCCTGAGTGCAGAGCCAGGAGTAACCCCTGAGTGTCCCCAGGTGTGACCCAAAAAAGCCAAAAAAAAGCATCCAAAATGACAATCATGCTTTATAGGCGTCACACAGACCCTTCAAAGGTTCCTATAAGAGGTGGTGACATTCTGAGCTGATACACACAGCTCTATGTTATCACTTCACTTGTATCATTTGTCTTACGGTTGTTCATCTATTTGCTCCAGTGGGCAACAGTAACATCTCCATACCTCCTGTCGTCCTGTCCTGTGCTAAGGTAGCCCAAGGGCATCCGCTCACTCCAGGAACATAAAGAGCCTCAGATCATTCCTTCAGGTCATGGGAATGAGGTTTATAATTGTTACTGATTTTTGGCATATCAAATACAACACAGGTAGCTTGCCAGGCTCTGCTGTGTGGTGGTATACTTTCAGTAGTAGGCTCTCATCTCGGTGCATTTACTGATAAACTGGGAGAGATCGGCTTTTCTCTTTGGGTGGAGCTCTGACGAGCTATGGAGTCTGGATTTGAAAATGGCAGCCCTTATGGTGTGGGGTTCCTCTGGCTTCTTTTTTTTTTGGGGGGAGGGTCACACCTGGCAATGCTCAGGGGTTTCTCCTGGCTCTGTACTCAGGAATTACTCCCTGGCGGTGCTCGGGGGGACCATATGAGATGCTGAGGATAGAACCCTGGCCTGCATGGGCTGGCCTTGTGCAAGGCAAACACCCTACCCACTGGACTATCACTCCAGCCCCTCCCTGACTTCTTGCAAGCTCTCTTGGGATGGTGGGCCAGGGCTAGAACTCACCTTCCCTACTGGGCGCCTCATGATCAACTGAGCACAGGGAGAGCTGGTAGCAGCTCTAAATAAAACTAAATATTTAGAGCCAGTAGCAGCTTTGTAAGATTACCGAACGCACATTCCTACCTATCATCAAAACAGAGAATGTGTAGTATGGTGTCTATCATGTACATTTTGTTATGCATATATAATAAAACATGTTAAAATGCCTACCATGTATTTTATAGAAGGTATGTTACTATATACATTATGCATATTACCTTCATGATAAATAAGTTGTTTCAAAAGTAAGCTCTTCTCCCTTTTCCATACAGATATTGGGGTTCCATAGAGTCAGTACAGAGGTTTAGACACTGGATTTGCATGTCCTGGCTCTGGCTCTATCCCCCGTACTACCTATGATTCCAAGAGTGTTGCCAAGAGTGATCCCTGAGCCAGGAATAAGTCCTGAGCAGTTAGGTGTGTCCCCCAAACTAATAATAATATAAATAAGAAGAATCAGCTTCTCTGAAAATAGTTCCTAAGCACCTCTGGGTGTGGGTCCCAACCCTGCATAATGATACACATAAATAAAAAAGCAGCAGAAGCCGGGAAAAGCATTCGCAACACCCGCCTGTCCTTCACCAACTATAAAATGACATCTATTAAATTCTGAGAACTCCTCCCACCAGTTATTTTCTGCTCACTTGTTCTCTCGTGAGAAGAAGCCTATCACAGCCCTGCTCATCGAGATCACAGACATGGGGCAGAGCTGCTACTGGTTCTCCCTGTGCCCAGCTGCTCACGCAGGCGCCGGGAGGGGATGGCGGGGTCCTAGCCCTGGCCCGCCACCCCAGCAGAGCCTTGCAACAAAGCCGGACGTGACTCCCCACTCCATGAGGGGCCTCCATTTTCCACATCCGGACTTCCCCCTCATCAGAACTCCACCCAGCAGACCAGCCTATCACAGCCCGTTCATCAATAAATGCTGGATTTGAGATGACTACAAGCGTATGCTACCGCACAGCAGAGCCTGGCAAGCTACCTGTGTCATATTTGATATGCCAAATACCAGTAACAATTACAGACCTCATTCCCATGACCTGATGGAATGGTTTGAGGCTCTATGTTCCTGGAGCAAGCAGGTGCCCTTGGGCTCTACTAGCATGAGACAGGACATATGGAGATGTTACTAGTGCCTGCTCGAGTAAATCGATGATGAACGGGAAGACAGTGATACAGTGATACAGTTTGGGCAACCTCCAACATGGCTCTGAGGCCCTCTGCTCCTGATATAACACCCGCCTCTCACCCCTCAGTGTTTCAGCACTCACTCGCCATGTGGTTTTGTGATCAACAGTACACAGCAGGAGAGGTGGCAGGGTGCCCCCAAACTGTCCTACAAGTAACTTTGGTTTCTCTCTCTCTGAAGTCAGCTGCTGTTTCTGGAAACTCTTTAAGTGTCATTTCACAGAAAAATCTGATTCTATCTGACCCTTAGAAATTCCATTCTCAACTTAGTCTTTATTGGCTCCCAGGAAGAATTTTTTTCTTTTTTGAGTCACACCCAGTGACGCTCAGGGGTTACTCCTGGCTCTGCACTCAGAAATTACTCCTGGCGGAGCTCAGGGGACCATATGGGATGCTGGGGATCAAAACAGGTAAGTCGGGTGCAAGGTAAATGCCCTACCTGCTGTGCTGTTACTCTGGCCCCACAGGGAAGAATTATTGATTTTGCATAAACATCGTATTTCCAAATAGCATACACACACACACACACACACACACACACACACACACACACAGCCTACCCTTTGACCAATGGAGGGTGGCGACATTAACTGGTTCACATTTTCCTGGCCTAAAGTCTTCTCAAATTCCTCCCCTTCCTGGGGCCGGAGTGAAAACAGAAAGGGTAGGGTGTTTGCCTTGCATGTGGCTGACCTGGGTTCAATTCCCCAGCATCCCATATGTTCCCTGAGCACTTCCAGGAGTAATTCCTGAGCGAAGAGCCAGGAGTAATCCCTGAGCATTGCCGGGTGTGACCCAAAAAAGCAAAAAAAAAAAAAAATTCCTCCCTTCCTGTCTTCACCTGAGCACTCCCTTCCCTGAAGACAAATGTAAAAATGAAGTTCTGGAATTTTTCTGCTGTAAAAAAAATTTGTTTGCTCTAGGCCAGAGAGATAGTGCAGAGGTTAAGGCACTGGCCTTGCAGGCAGCTGACCCCAGTTGGCTCCTGACACTGCATAGCTGCCAAGGGTGACCCCTGAGCACTGAGCCAGGAGTCGGCCCTGAGCACTGCCAGCATAGCCTAACCCCTCCCCAAGTGTTACTTAGAAACCATTAAATAAATTAGGGGTTGAAGAGATGGCTCAAAGGGCTGGGGCACATGCTATACATGCAGGAGGCTGGAGTTAGATCACAGCACATCCAGGTTTCCGAGCACATCAGGGGAACACTGTCGGGCCCTCCCTCCCCTCCCCCCCCCAGCCACACACACCAAGCCAGGGGGACCTCTGCAAAGTGCTGGGTAGTGCCATAAAGATTTCCAGAAACTGGTCATCATGTTAGCTTTGTCTATTGTTAACCCCCAGTGAATCCTTCCTCTCCCCCCCCCCCCCCCTTTTGAGACACACCCAGAGATGCTCAGGGGTTACTTCTGACTCTGTACTGAAGAGTCACTCCTGGGGGCTCAGAGCGATACTACAGCGGGGAGGGCTTTTACAAGTTACAAGGTTACAGTTGCAAGGCTGAATGGGATTCAATCCTTGGCATCCCATATGGGTCCCCTAAGTACCACTAGGAGTGACTCCTGAGTGTAGAGCCAGGAGTCACCCCTGAGCATCACTGTGACCCAAAAACGCCAAAAACAAACAAACAAACAAACAAACAAACAAACAAAAACCAAACCACTCCCTGGGGACTGTATGGGATGCTGGGATCGAAACTTTGTCGTCTGTGTGAAAGACATGTGTCTGAGTTCTGAGGAGAAATTGGTGTCAACAAACCTGATTCACCAATTATAACTTTCTCTAGAAGTCCACCTAACTTTTTGAAGCTGTTCACCCAATTTTTTTCCCAGGAGAAATCGCCTTCACTCTTGGCTATATCTTGCAGCCCTTGAGAAGTGCTTTTTTTTTTTTTTTTGAGGGGCTTGGGGTGCTCCTGGGTTGGCCTTATGCAAGGTGGGCTCCTTACCCCATGAGCTGTCCTTTTGGCCTTGACATGTGCTTCTTAAATCTTGTGAATCTTGACCAGAGTGATAGTACAGCGGTAAGGCACTTGCCTTGCATAAGGCCAACCCGGTTTGATCCCTGGTACCTCATACAGTGAGCCCTGAGCCCTTCCAGGAGAGGTTCCTGAGTGCAGAGCCAGGAGGAAGTCCTGAGCACTGTCACAGGTGGCCCCCAAACAGCAACAATAAAAAACCCCACCACATTAATTTCACCAAGACATAGGTCTGGGTCGGGAGTGCCCAAGTCAGACCCGACCTGAATACAACTCTTTGCCACAGCTGCACAGCAATGGCCTCATGCTTCTCTGATCCAACAGCCCCAGGGAGCAGAAGAGACTCTGGGCCACCCAGCTACTGAAGAAACTCTTGGATGATTTATGCCAGCTGGCCCAAGCATGGGGAACGACACTTGGACTGGGCATAAAGCAAGACTCTTATCTCAGCAAATCTGTCCTTTTCTAGCACAGGAAATTTCTGCTGGGGATGGGGCCAGGTCAGTCCATGGTCTCAGAAGCCCTCCTTACAGGGTCTCTGCCTACAATGGCAGACCCATGTCCACACTTCCTGTGGGCTGCCTCGACTGGCCCCTTTCTCCCTTCCCATATCCATCCCCCACCAAAATTCCCTGACTCCGGAGCTAGATGCACAGGGGCAGCCTCTGCTCACCTCCCAAACCTGGTACAGAGAATGGCATAGACCTGCCGGAAACACTGGGGCTGCCCACTGTTCACAGTGAGCCTGGAAAGGTCAGAGCTTTCTGAGAGGTCCAGGCAGGCAGGAAGGACCAAAAATCTCAGTTGCAGAGGTGGGAGGGCAACTAGACCAAGACTCTGTGAATAAAAAAGCAAATCATCCTCATCAGTAGAGACTAAGGATGATGGATACCAGAGGGGGAAACCCTCAGAACCGTGGTGTTCCCAAGTAGCTTTCATTCATTCATTCATTCATTCATTCATTCATTCATTCATTCCTATTTTTTTTTTGCTTTTTGGGTCATACCCTGCGATGCTCAGGGGCTACTCCTGTCTCCCGCACTCAGGAATTACTCCTGGTGTGCTTTTGGGGATGTTGGGGCTCAAACCTGGGTTGGCTGCATGCAAGGCAAACCCCTAGTCTCTATATTATTGCTCTGGACGTCACAAGTAGTTTTCAGGTCTTCCAATCTCTTGGCTTTATTTTCTGAAGCCTATGCCCCTGTTGTTGGGGGTTTATTTTGGGCCACAGCTGTCGGTGCTCAAGGTTTTCTCTGGCTCTTTTCCCAGGGATTACTCCTAGAGGGCTCAGAGAACCCAATGGGATAACAAGGATCAAACCCAGGTTGGCCACATGCAAGGCAAGCAACCTTCCTACTCCACCATCTTTCTAGCTTCTGTGAGTCAGTTTCTGTTTTGGGATCACACCCATAACATTCCTGTCAGTCCTGTCAGTGCTCAGGGACTCTTCAGTGCTGGAATTGAACACAGAATCTCACACACAGACAAGCCAAGTGTTGGATCACTGAGTCCTATCTCTGGTCCCATGATCCAGGTTTGTTTTGTTTGGGGCCACACCTAACAGTGCTCAGGGTTTACTTCTTTCTGGCTCTGTGCTCAGGGACCACTCCTGGTGGTGCTTGGGGTTGAATCCAGGTTGGCCTCATGCAAAGGGATTGCCTTTCTTGCCATACTGTCTCCCCAGACCCAATGACCCAGTTTTTTTGTGTTCTGTTTCCAGGCCATATCCGGCAGTTCTCAAAGATCACTCCTGGAGGGACTTGGGGGGCCATATATGGTCCTAGGAATTGAATCCAGGTTGGCCAAGTGCAAGGCAAATGACTTCCCGACTGTACTATTTCTCTGATCCCAATGGCCAGTTTTAATTTTTCTTTTTTGAGCCACTTAAGGTCCTGTCAGATACCCTTTCTGAACTACTTCCTAGTTTCTATTTGTGATTTCTTGCTCTGTTTATACTTAGAACTTGGGTCTCCTGAGTTTTGGACAAGGACGTTTCTTTTTCCAGTCTGTTTTTGTTTGTTTTAGTGTGTGAGATGCTGGGGAAGGAACCTAGGACCTTGAGGTGTTCTACAGTCAAGCCCCAGGTTGACTCCCTGTCCCTTCCAGTCTATCCTAGCAGATCCCACATTAGACTATCCACAACTCAGGACTGCATTAGTAGATTCAAGCAATTGGGGTTCTATGGGGGAAAGTCTCCATCCCTAGATGAGCCCTTTGTGCTCTCAGGAGTTACCGAAACCAGGAAGAGCCAGTTTTATGATATGGAGAATATTGGAACATGTGAACATGTTCTTTCCAAGTTGAGTCCTTTCCAGCTCTCAGCAAGGCCTCATTAAAACTCACAAGGAACATTCTGTTCCTCTAGAGCCCCAGCCATGGTCTCTGGGTTCTCACTTTTGGAATTCTCCCTTGGGTAAATGTCATCTCATTTAGGTTTATTTATAGTTCCTTTAGACCATTGGTGCAGTAACAGGCCCCTCGCGGGGACAGATGTGCTGATGGATGGGTGATACGTGAAGACATTTTTAGTGGGGTGGTACCAGCTTACACCCCACTCTGTGTGACTGCCTTTGAAGACTTGGCCTAAGAGAGGGCTTACTGATGATCTCCACAGTGTCTTGGTAGAAGAAGGGGTCATTCAAGAGTGGGAGGGTAGAATAAGGCTTTGGAGTGAGGCAGGGCTGAACTAACATCCCGAACCTGCAACTGGAGTGATCCAGAATAAAGGCCAGGTGTTGTGGGCTTTATGAACACTTTACAACTATCCCGAATAAAGGTCAAGTTGTCATGGGCATTATGAACCCTTTAGAGCTTTGCTGTACTGTTGAATTCTTTTCCTTTTTTTTTCCCTCCACAGGTTTTTATTTTTTGAGGGGGGGGGCACACCTGGAAGGGCTCAAGGCCTTTTCCTGGTTCTGTGCTCAGGGTTCACTCCTGGAAAAGCTCCGGGAACTGTTCGAGGAGCCAGTGATTGAACCCGGGTCAGGTGCACACAAGGGAAGTGCTTTATCCGTTGACCAGGCTCTCCAGCCCTTTTCATTTCTTTTTCAGCCGAATCCCAGACTTCACTTCTTTTCTTGCTACAGTGGCCCTGGCTCATTCAATATGGAGATTCTTTGATCTTACAGGAGATGAAGCCAGCCATTGGTCAGGGACCCAGTCCTGCCCAGTGAGCTGTAGGGGAAGGAAGACTGATGCAGAGATCAGGAAGTTTTCTGCAGAGATTGCCTCTTCCTGAGCTGAGTGTTCTTTTAGCTTCCAAACTTGGTTGGTTGTGTCAAGACATACTTCTTCCAAGCTGCGAGGGAGACTTAGGCAAAGACACTGACCAGGAGCTCTGAGTTACAGAGCTGTGGGTTGACCATCTCCCATTTCAGTGGTAGGATTTTTTGGGGGACCAGAGTAATTAACCAACAGAATATTTGCCGAACTGTTACAAGGTTCAGTTACATAGACTAAGGTTGAAATTTGTGGTAGAGCCCTGTTGAGGCCTGGAATGCAGAGTGTGCCATAAATCCTTACAGATATCGCTTATTTACTCAGTATTGCTGGTTAAGATATACTTAGATGTCTCTCTAACCGAAGTCCTTCGGTTAGAGAGATAGTGAATGGGAGGCTGTAAAATGGTCACTAGCTTTCAGACCACTTTTGGGGGTTAGGAGGATAGCCACCAATAACACTCTGCTGACCAGGCCAGAGTTCAATGCTCTGGCCAGATACTTCAAGGCCGGATGGTACATAATCAAGACCAGTGGTGGTGGGGACCCAGGAGACCACACGAGCAGAGCTGGAAGCAGTGCTGGAGATCAAACTTAGGTCCTTAGGCATACAAGACGTGGATCCCTGACACATGAGTTATTTCCTCCACATTGTTTGAAGGAAGGAAAAATAGCTTGTGTTTTCAGGTGACGCCCAGAATTAGTAAGGGCCACGATGGCCCCTCCTCTCAAATCCCAGGCCTCACACATGTTGGTCAAGTATGTGCTTCATGCCTGAGTTCTCTCCTGAGTACATTCAAGCTCTGACCTTTGATTGATTGATCTTAAAATCTTAGTTGAGGCACTGTGCTTTACAATACTGTTAGTGGTAGGGTTACTTCCGCATAAAGCTATGCAGTGCTTCTTCCCTCTGCCATTGTTTCAGCGTTTCCCTCCATTTTATTCCCCCCCACCCCCGCCCCCATTTCCTTCAGTCATTAGCTTCCAGGCTGGACAGTTTCTGTTGCCTTTGAGCATTTGTTATTCTCCTACTCCGTCTGTTTATATTCCACTATGAGAAAGACCAGTGTCACTCTCTTTCTGACTGACTTTACTCCGGGATGATTTTCTCCTGATCCAGCCAAGTGGCAGTAAGTCGCAGATTCATCTTTTCTTATGGTGGTAGTATCCCACTGTACATTACCATCATAGTTTCTTTATCCAGTATCTGTTCTTTGAACACTTGGGTTGTTTCCAGATTTTGGCTATTGTGGTAGCGCTGCAATGAACATAGGGGGTGAATATTTTATCTGAAGAGATTTTGGGTCCTTGGGTAGATGCCAAGAAGTGGAATAGTGGACTCATTTGGGAACTTGATTCCTAGTTTTGTTCATTTTTGGGGGGGGAATTCTCAGCAGTGTTTAGTTCTTACTCCTGGCTCAGCCCTCAAGAATCAATCCTGGTGGGCCTCCAGGGATATATAATGTAAGAGGGATTGAACCTGGGTCAGTCTTGGGCAAGGCAAGCACCCCACTCTACTACCTCTTTAGCCCCCTTGATTCCTAGTTTTTTGAGGGGGTATTCATATTGTTTTCCAAAATGGCTAGATGGGCTGGAGATAATCTCCCCCCACCCACCCCTGCTCCCCGGCCCCAGGAGTGAGTACAGTTCCAGGAGTAAGTCTTGAGCATTGCTGGGTGTGGCACCCAAAACAAAATACAAAATGGCTGGACCAGTTGACATTCACACCAGCAGAGAGCATCCTTGGCCCCACAATCTCGCTGCCACTGGGACATATGTCCATCTCACTGATGTGTGTTGACATTTGAAACTTTCCAAAAGCATTGATGTTGGGCCAGAGAGATAGTCTAGTGGGTAGGGTGTCTGCCTTGCACACAGCTGAACTGGGTTCGATACCCGGCATCCCAGGGTCCCCCCGAGCACTACCAGGAGTAATTCCTAAGTGCAGAGATAGGAGTAAGCCCTGAGCATTGCTGAGTGAGACTCCACCCAACCCCCCACCCCAAAGACAAAAGCATTGATGTGAAGATCAGCCCAAGTCTTTCTCCATGGTATTTATGCTGGAAGTTCTTGATTTACGAGTGTTAGGCTGCAGGGGTTGGTTTGTGCTGTGGCAGATGACCCCAGAGTTCTCCTCTCTTCCTCCGCACCCATAGCCTGTAACTGTCTTCACCATCTCCATCCAATAATTCACTCAATTCCCATTCATTTAATTCTGCTGATCTTACCAAGATCTTTCCTTGACAGGCCGAGTTCGGTCCTAAGATGAATACATTCCTGTTTCCATTCTCATACATTTTCCATCTGCCCTATCTCTTCCCCAACCCCTGATGACAAAAGTGGGTTTTGTTTCCTTTGCAACTATTAAGAAGGTTTTCTGCACTTTCAAAAAGAATTTCTCACTGTACTTGCCCGCCATATTGAATTTAGTACTTGGGTCATACCTTCTTTCACCAGCCCAGAGATCTCTGCTGAGAAAGGGGTATCTGATCCTTGGGGAGAGCCACACTCAGCTTGTTCTGACTTTCTCTTAGAAGTCTTGGGTCTATTTCCTGATCTTTATTTCTTTTCTTTTTTCTTTTGCTTTTTGGGTCACACCTGGCAATGCTCAGGGGTTACTCCTGGCTCTGCACTCAGAAATTACTCCTGGCAGTGCTCAGGGGACTATATGGGATGCCGGGTACCCAACCCGGGTCGGCCGTGTGCAAGGCAAACGCCCTACCCACTGGACTATCACTCTGGCCCCCTCATTTTTTTTTGGGGGACACTTGGCAGTGCTCAAGATTTACTCCTTGCCCTGTACTTAGGATCACTCCTTGAGGTACTCAGGGACCATATGGGGTACCTGGGATTGAATCTGGGTTGCCATGTTCAAGGCAAGCGCTGTATTATCACGCCAGCCCATTTCTTGACTATTAACACCATCTTTTTCTCCATGACTTTTATTTTCCTTTCCAGCTCAGGGGTACACGTGGTGGGGCTTGGGTGCTACTGTGGTGCCATGGATCCAACCTCAGATCCTGTACACGCCAACCCTGCACCGCAGCCCTTGGGAGCCATCTCTCCTGCCCATTCACCTGTCTTATTTTTTAATCTATTTTTATTTAGGGAGGGCCATACCCAGCTTTGCTCAGGATTTACTCCTGGCTCTGAGTCAGGAATCACTTCTGGGCAGGGCCAGGAACACTATGAGGTGCCAGGGATGGAACCTGGGCATGTGTCTACCCACTGTATTACATTTCTAGCCCCATCCATGGCTTACTGGTGTATAGCGTATGATGTCTGAGAAAGAGTACAGGGAAGGCAATTTTTCTCAGATTTTTGCATTTCTGTTTGTTTTGGGGCCATACCCAGTGGTACTCAGAGGCTAATTCCCTGGCTCTGTGCTTGGGGGCACTGTCAGCAGTCCTGAGAGGACCTTGCAGTGCCAGGAATCAAACCTCCTCGGTGTAAAACATGCGTTTCATTCCTTAGAGACATTTCCTTGGCGCCCAGACCTTGCATTTCTGAAACTGAATTTCAGTCTACTTATTTGTAACTTGTAAACCTTATTTGTAACTTGTCTGGGCATAGGATTCAGTATTAGTGATTCCTATCTAAGACCTTCAAGTGGGCAGTGTTCTGGAGAGAGAGAACACATTCTGATTCCTGGTCGTTAGTCCCAACAATTTCTCTGCTCATTTCATTGATTTTTTTTACTCTCTGGAAAGTTCAGCCTAGACATTCAATAATCATTGCTTTAATTTATAACATTAAGAATCCAGAATGTTGAGGTAGATGATACCAAGGGAAGACTTAGAACATTTGAATTTTTTTTTTTTTTTTGCTTTTTTGGGTCACACCGGCGATGCTCAGGGGTTACTCCTGGCTCTGCACTCAGGAATTACTCCTGGCGGTGCTCGGGGGACCATATGGGATGCTGGGGATCAAACCCAGGCCGGCACAGGCCGGCAACGTGCAAGGCAAATGCCCTACCCGCTGGGCTATCGCTCAGGCCGAACATTTGAATTCTTAAAGTACTATTTTAGGGGCCAGAGTGATAGTGCAACAGACAAGGAACTTGCCTTAACCTTGGTTGCCATGGATTCGACCTCCGGTATCCCATATCCTGTATCCCTGAGCACCACCAGGAGTAATTCTTGAGACCAGAGCCAGGAGTAAGCCCTGAGTATATCCATTCATGGCTCCAAAACAAAACAAACATTGGGGCTGGAGGCGATAGCATAGCAGGTAGGACCTTGTATGCGGATTTGATCCCAGGCATCCCATATGGTCCCCAAGCACTACCAGGAGTAATTCCTGAGTGAAGAGCCAGGATTAAACCCTGAGCATCACAGGTCGACCCAAAAGGAAAAAAGTTATTTAGCTGTGGGAGAGATGATACAAAGCTTGAGATACTTTACCATGTGGCTATAGCAAACCTTGGTTGATTGTGCCATATTTGGTCCCTGAGCACTGCCAGGAGTGATTACTGCACAGAGCCAGGGTAAGACCTGAAGACCCACCAAAAACAAAAATAAAACAACAAAAATCCTCTAACTAACAAACAAAAACACATACGAGTGAGATGTGGTGGTGAACCCAGGGACTTCATCAGCTGTTGGAAGAGCGGGACACAGTGGACAGATGAATAGCTGGCCTGTCCGTGTTGGCATTCTAAGTTGCCAGTCTGATGAGAACATGCTTCTGTCTTCTGTCAGCCTGGACAAGGGTACGGGATCGGGGGCTCAATCGAGTTTCCCTACATCCCTGTATGGGAAGGGCTACGTCCGATCTCTCAGAAGGCAAGCTTAGGACTTTGAGAGAGACAACAGAAGAAAAAGGAGGGTCTTTGGGTGGGTTGTGATCAGTAGGACTAGGGCCCTGGTAAGGAGAGGCTAGTGGAACCTGGGGCCCAGACAGTGAAAAGTCCTGTGAGCAAGCCAAGGGGACAATGAAACCAACCTCCCAAGGTTCAACTTTGGACATGGAACCTCCAGAGCTAAGAAAAAGTCAGCTTGGATGGTTGAGAGCCCTGGTCTGTGGCACCTGGCTGCAGCAAACCCGGCAAACTCACTGGATCGGAGCCAGTCACGCTGGTGGAAGAGGGAACCAGGTCTAGTTACTTTGGGATATTTGTTGCGTTTCCCTGGGGTTTTGCCCACTAACTGTAGCCCACCTCCAATGATAAGAATGCTTGATTTACTGGGCCTACATCCTAGGTATATAAGGAAACACTTGATGTTGCAGCCTAAAACTTGACTTTCTGAGGTTCTACAGGCTAAATAAGTCCACAGATACTTGGGTTTATCTTTCTCAGAATAGCTAAGTTCATTCCTACTACTTCAGTCACTATCTACTTTCTAAATTTAGTTATCATCCTCTTTTCTTTGGGGGTAGGGAGCACTTGGTAGTGCTCAGGAACTACTCCTGGCTCTGTGCTCAGGGGATCTCTTCCCACAGATACAACTCAGATGGGCCATATGCAGGCAAGTTTCTTGGTCCCTGAACCATCTCTCTGGTCCTAGGGGGCGGAGCGATAGCCCAGGTGGTAGGGCGTTTCCCTTGCATGCAGCCGGCCATGGCATCCCATATGGTCCCCCGAGTACCGCCAGGAGTAATTCCTGAGTGCAGAGCCAGGAGAAACCCCTGAGCATTGCCAGGTGTGACGAAAGGAAGAGAGAGAAGGAAGGAAGGAAGGAAGGAAGGAAGGGAAGGAAGGAAGGAAGGAAGGAAGGAAGGAAGGAAGGAAGGAAGAAGGAAGGAAGGAAGGAAGGAAGGAAGGAAGGAAGGAAGGAAGGAAGGAAGGAAGGAAGGAAGGAAGGAAGGAAGGAAGGAAGGAAGGAAGGAAGGAAGGAAGGAAGGAAGGAAGGAAGGAAGGAAAGGAAAGGAAGGAGAAGGAAGGAAGGAAGGAAGGAAGGAAGGAAGGAAGGAAGGAAAGGAAGGAAGGAAGGAAGGAAGGAAGGAAGGAAGGAAGGAAGGAAGGAAGGAAGGAAGGAAGGAAGGAAGGAAGGAAGGAAGGAAGGAAGGAAGGAAGGAAGGAAGGAAGGAAGGAAGGAAGGAAGGAAGGAAGGAAGGAAGGAAAGAAAGAAAGAAACCATCTCTCTGGTCCTCATTTGGTTAAGTCTAAAAGCTCTGGGTTGATGTTCAGTTCAGACACCTGAGTACATTTCACTTCTCACACACTTTCTTCTTGGGAATAGTGTGGATCAAAGTATGCTGCATTTCTAGAGAGTCAGAATAGTCCAGGAGACCTGTGTCTCACTGGGTACTAGCTTTGATGATAGCCACATGCCAGGGTGGCCTGTGATGGGCAGACAGTGGGCCACGTGCAGTGTCTGGTAGGGATGTGGCCCTTGAGATATGGCATTTCTGGCTGGATGCTGCAGTGTGGACCCTACCACGTCCTAGAGTAAAAGTTCCTCCTCAATAAAATGACTTTAAAAAATGTTTTTAAAAAATCGTTTCTTTAAATGTTAGGAATATAGAATTCTCCATCATAATAGACATGGGGCAGAGCTGCTACTTGCTCTCCCTGTGCCCAGCTGCTTTCGTGAGGCGCCCGGGAGGCATGGCGGGTTCTAGCCCTGCCCTGCCACCCCAGCTGAGCCTCACAACAAGCCAGACCACCCTCCCCTACTCATGGGGCCCACCATTTTCCACATCTGGACTTCCCTCTCGTCACAACTCCACCCAGCAGACCAGACTATCACAGCCCGGCTCGCATGGCCGCTAGCAGCCGCGGTTTATCAATAAATGCTTTATTTAGAGGTGACTACAACAGTATGCAACAGTATGCCACCGCACAGCAAGCCTGGCAAGCTGCTAGTGTAGTATTTGATATGCCAAATACCAGTAACATTTATATTAGGTCATTCCCGTGACCTGATATAATGGTTTGAGGCTCTTTATGGTCCTGGAGCGGGGCGGATGCCTTTGGGTTCTACTAGCATGAGATGGAACATATGGAGATATTACTGGTGCCCGCTCTAGCAAATAGATGATTAACGGGAAGATAGTGATAGTGATAGTGATCATAATAGGCGCTAAAGACTACAATCAAAATAATAGAAACACGAGTTAGAGAGATAGTATAGTGGCTAGGGCATTGGCTTTGTGTGGTCAACCCATGTTTCATCCCCCGCACCACATATGATCCCTGAAGCTCCTCTGGGAGTGATCCCTGAGTGCAGAACCAGAAGTCAGCCCTGAGCACAGAAGGGATTTGACATCAAAACAAAAATGAGCAAAAAACCATTTGCAGGGGAGAGAGTTGTGGGAGGGACGCACTCTTTGGAACATCAGCGACTGCCTGCTTCCTTAAGCTTGTGATTCAGTAGTCTGAGATGAGTTGGTGAACGGGCGCACTGTCAGGGACTCTGCCCTGATGGCCCGCTGAGGGACCTCACTTTGAGAACCACGGCTCTGCTTAATAAAGGTGTTGGGAAATAAAGCTGTTAGGAGAAAGAAAGGAACTTTCTTACCAGGTATCGGCAGCTACCACCTCAAAACAACTGAGAAACTTTGTGGCTGGCAATTTTATTTCTTTGTCGTATATTATTTATTTACTTTTATTGCTGTGATGGCCATCCCCAGTGATTCTTGGGACACTAGCAATGCTGCCCATTGTCCCGGAGCCTCACACAGGCAAGGCCTGTGCTTTCCCAATTGGCCACACCCTCAGTCCCAATGGGTGACAATTTTACATAACTTGGGTGTACCTTCTTTTATTTCTCACTAATTTTATTTTGTTTTGGTTTTGGGTCACAGCCAGCAATGCTCAGGGGCTTACTCCTGGCTCTGTGCTTAGGGATCACTCATGGTGGGGCTCTGGGGGCAGGGAGGCACCTGGGATACCAGGGATATAACTCAGGTTAGCAGACAAGCGCTTTGCCCACTATACTATCTTTTCAGCCCATTTTCTTCCTAATTTAACCAGTCAACACAGCAGTATTCAGTCAATTAAGGGATATTCAACCACCTAATCTAAGCTGAGTCAGTGTATGCTAGAGGAAAAGAAAAGGAATTTTGATTATGGCTGACCTAAAAAGGAAACATATGGCCATTATTTGGATTTGTCTATATAACATAATTCAGGAAAATTGGTAGCATCTTCCCCCCCTCCCCCATTGGTCGTACCTAGCAGTGGTCAGGGCTCACTTCTGGCTCTGCACTCAGGGGTCACTCTTGGCAGGTTTGAGGGGACCATTTGGGGTGCCGGGGATCCCACCCAGGCTGGGCACATGCAAAGCAAATGCCCTGTCCACTGTACTATCTCTCTGAGCCCAGCTGATAACAGCTTTTGAATAATTTTGGAGGTGATTCAAATTAAAGATGATGATAAACCCACCCTCATTTTCTCCCCAAGAGAGAAGATATAAAGGAATGTCGGTAAACAAAGGGGACATGAAGGAAAACCTGGAGGGGGCAAGGAGGTAGGAGGCGGCCTCATCTGCTCAGGATATGTTTCACAGGAATTGGCACAAAGTGTGGCAACCAGGTTACCACAGTGGAGGAGGGACATGCTGACGTCCTCTTAGAGTAAGGCCTGGTGACCAAACAGAATTGCAGAGGGGCCTGGTGCTTGGAGATCCAGAGAGTCTTGAAGAGGTCATTGAGAGCCCCGCCTGCCCCCCATCCCGTCCCAGAGTGGAGAAGGAAAGCTGGGCTGGGGCCTGAGCGAGCTTCCTGTCCCCCTGCTGTCAGGGAACCCCAGAGGCGAGACACATGCCCATCAGGTAGGAGGGAGGACAGGAGCCAGGCACCTAGAGGGAAAGCAAAGAGCAAGACCCACCTCTGAGGAGTGACTCACCAGGATCCTGAACTGCTTCCAAAACACTGAAAGCTAGGAAAAGGCCCCTTGGCTAAGAGATGGCAGATATTTCTCTCTAGAGAAACTGAGAGCCCCAATGCCCAAGATCTCTGGTTTCTGACTGCTGGGATCTTCCTAGGGTAAGACAAGCTGTCGCCAGCTTACCAGAGGGCAAACCTCCTTCCTTGCCTCTACACAGAAGTTTCGGGCGGAGTTTGTTATGGTGTTGTTGAGTACGAAAAGGAAAGTTGAAGGTCTGTAGACCTTTGGTTGAAGCCTCCAACACACTGACATTGCAGAATACAGGCAATTGGAAGCACACGATTATAAACATTTTTGAATGGTTGAGATAGATTATTCTACAAATTTCCATAAAGAAGGATTCCAGATCCCAAAAGGATGGGAATAGCATTGGCATTGGAATTAATTCTCCATTGTAATCCTGGACATTAGAAGGTAAGAGAGGTCAACAATTTAGGAATTTAAACACCCGACTCTGAATCCTACATTTGACCCACTTTTCATGCTAAGTAATGGCTGAGGATAGAGAGATGACTCATGCTTTGCATACAGGCTTCCCGCTGCCTATGGTCCCCTACAGACCCAGTACTTCTGGGAATGGTACCTGAACCCAAAACTGAAAAACCAGGGGTGCAGAGAGATAGATCGGGGATAAGTCATTTGCCCTTGTCTGTCACTGACCAAAGTTTGTCCCTGGCACCACATACTTTGCACTACAAGGAGGGCTTTCTGAGTGCAGAGTCAGGGCTAAGCCCTGAACAGTGCCAGGAGTGACCTAAAACTCTCCCCCATCCCTTCAAAAAAGTAAGGGTAGAACAAAGAGATTTAAAGTTTTGGACCAGAAATATGGATTGAGGGTACAGCACTTGCCTTGCAAGTGTGAGACCCTGGAGAGAGAGAGAGAGAGAGAGAGAGAGAGAGAGAGAGAGAGAGAGAGAGAGAGAGAGAGAGAGAGAGAGAGAGAGAGAGAGAGAGAGAGAGAGGAGCCACCTTCAGTTCCTGTACTTAGAACATGTGCCCCAGAAAATACTAAGAAAAAAAAAGTTGCAGGACAGACACTCTCTTCCTCTGGAGGGAATGTGTGTGCTTGAGTGACTGCGGGCGGCACGTCCTGAGCACAGCTCATCTCATCTCTTTTGGAACAGGACGACAGCCGACTTTGGTAGGTAGGGAAGTTCCAGGAGGAGGCAAGGAATGGAGCGATCACCTGGAAAATCAATTTGAAAATCTGATGGCTTAATTGCAGAAAACAGCACCAGAATGGGAACTACAGCCAGAGGAACCGATCAAAGGTCCAGTAGGAGCAGAGAAGCCAGGGAGCATGAGTTGCCCTGCTGGAGCCTTACAGAGAGTGCAGGGACACGGAGAGCAGGGCAAGGGGAAACCCGAGGATGGGACCAGCTAAATGCTTATCTAAGACAGCAAGTGGTCAAAGCTCCACCTGCGAATGGAGAAATCCAGAGATAAGGGTGTAAATTATTGGGAGATAGAGAGGGAAGTGGCAGAAGAAGCACTGGGAGGAATGTGGCTTCCTCTAAAGAAAGAGGGAAGGAGTTTCCAGTGGGCAGCAGGTGGCCATTGTACCACCTCAGAAGATTACATTACCATGGGGCCGAGCGATAGCTCAGTTTGCCGGCCTGGGTTCGCATCCCATATGGTTCCCCGAGCACCATGGAGTGATTCCTGAGTGCAGAGCCAGGAGAAACCCCTGAGCATCCTGAGCATTGCCGGGTGTGACCCAAAAAGCAAAAAAAAAAAAAAAAAAAAAGATTACATTACCATTAAATGTGTCGTATATTGTCTTTTTAATTGGAACCCCCCAGGCGGAAGGGCTCACCAGGCAGTGCTCAGGAGCACTCCTGGTGCAGCTCAGGGAACCTTGTGTATTGTCCAGGATTGACCCTGGGTCAGCTGCATGTAAGGTAAGTAAGTACCTTACTCCCCTGTTCAGGCTTTCAACTTCTCTGGCTCTCAAAGGACGAATTTTGGAAAGTCTTTTGCAGAAAGTAACAATAAGCTACAACCTAACCTTGTGGTCTCGTAGTGTAAATTTCAGGAACTCTCTGATCCATCAAGACTGGACCCGGGATCACTCTGGCTGCGTTGCAGACATTCAGAGGAAAAATACGGTCAACTTTTGACGCTCTTTCATTAGATGGGCTTGACCTGTCTGAACTTTCACAAATACTCAAGGGGGGGGGGGGGGCAGCGGCGATTTAAAAAAAAAAAAATCACACCTTCCCTAATTCCGGTTGTTTCCAACAGAACCACAGAAAAGTCCGTTTCATTCTCAATTGTTTCCCTAGCAACCATATTAAGCTGGGGAGGATAAAGCACCTTTGTAGTAGCTGCTTCTATTGAATTACAATGTAAATGTTGATGCCTGCCTGGAAACATCGAATGACCACAGCCGAGGAGACGGGAGGCAGGGGTTGTTTGCTGCCCTGACATCCAGGTCGCCAGAGCTTGACCTGGGTCCCCTTGTCTCTCTTCAACACGGACTTCTCACTCCTTCCCGTCAGGCTTCGGGAAGGGCGCACAGCTGTTTGCAAATCCGTTCTGTCCCAGGGATTCTTGACAAACCTGGGCGACCATCAGAATGTTATAAAACGCAATTATGCAACCGACCCTGCAATCCTGGGCCCCCAACCTCCGCAAGAAGCCCCATTCTCAAGCTTTCCAGATACTGTCAAGCCATGCTGGGTTTGTGCAAGCCTCGTGGCTGGGCCGCGCCTTTGATTCCCGTCGGCTCAGGGCTACCTGCGTTCAGCTCCGTTCGTCCTTCCGTTCCACCCACAATCCCTAGTGTTTGCAGGTGTCGCTTTTTCTTCCCCTGCCCGGTTCCTTCTTTGCCTCCCGGCCCACCCCCGACCCAGGCCGGCCTCCGAGAGGGAGATCAAGGCGGCGGCAGGTCTCCGGGAGGCTGCTGGGCTCGCACCCGGGGCCACCGAGCGCGGCGGCTCGCCCGGGCTCCACGCAGGTCCGCCTCGGAGTGAGTTACCTGCACTTGGAGAAGGGCCTTACCTGAGCGCGCCTCTGCCAATGGCAGCTCACCTGAGGGCGCCCCGTAGCCAATCACCGCGCGGCTCGTCCCTCGGGCTTGTACCCTTTAGTGAAAGAATTCAGCGCCTTGCGAGAAAGTTACCTGTGGGCGCCCAAGTCCGCCACTTTTCTGCGCCGTGGCCGCCCACTGCCACCAACCAGGAGGACTCCGCGCCGCCGGGCCGCCTCCGAGCTCGGGCCCCATGTGAGGGCCACCCCCCTTATCCCACCTTTCCGGCTAGGTGAGGGAGCGAGCGGAGCGAGCAGCGAGAGTGGTGAGGGGCGGAAAGCAGAATTACCTGTAGCTCTTGTTCTGCCATCTCGGCGCTCTCACACACCTTCACCTGCACAGACTTGAAAGTCCAGTTTCACCAGAGGCTGAGGCTCCAGGAAAAGGGGAGCGAGTTCATTGGATCAAACATGTCACAAGAGTCCGACAAGTAAGTGGATCACACGCGCCGGCGGCCGCTACCACCACTCTGGGCTGATGGCAACTGGTTTGTTATGTTTTTTTTTTTTTAAGTTGCTATTGTTGATGTATTTTTTCCCCCTTTCTTTACCCCCTTTTTTTTTTTTTTTTTTGGATGTGTCCAGACTTTTCCAGATTACATTTCTACCCCAGTGAAGGGAGAAGCGGAACCAGAATGTGAATGTTTCATACTTCCCTTGGGGCCTGGGCACTTCCAAGTCTGGTTTTGCTCTTTGCTTCTACAGCTCCCAGGTCCACCCCTCGGATCTGGGCACGGAGATTGGGGCGGTGGGGGTGATGCGGGCGGGAAGGCCAGCGGTGCCCCCTCCCCTTCCCAGTCCCACCCCCACCCCCACCTTTTGGCCACCCCCTACCCTCCAAGCCTGGCTCCAAACTTCTAGGCCGGTTGGAAATCTAGTCCATTTCCTTCGAGCCTTGCAGAGGGCCTGCAGGGGAGCGGGTGAGGCTGCTTTGTGTGAGCGTTAACAAAGAGCCTTTATCCTGCAGCCGGCCCGGCCATCTTCCCGCACTGGGGGCGGGAGGGTGCGGGGAGGGGGGGAGGCCGCGCCCGCCCGTGCTCCCCCGACGGGAGGCCAGGCCGGCCGGGGAAGGCGAGGGGGGCCGCAGGGGGCCGCCGCTTCGGTCCTCCCCCCAGTGGGTCCCGCACGGTCGGGCAGCCTTCAGCAGGTGCGGGAGGCCCGGGTCTTAGGGGCAACCAGGGGACGTGATTTGCAGCCCCCCAACGGGGGCCCGGGTGGGGCGCAGAGGGGTGCCCACCCCGGGTCGGCCGCCCGCTGCCCAGAAGCACCTCCCGGGAAGCCGACCCCCAGCCCACCCGGTGCGAGAGAGGAGACACTGCCCGGGTCACGAGGGGCCTGGCTGGTGGGGGTGGACGTCCGGGAGGGACAGGGCTGGGGGCCCCTAGCGCGGGCGCTTGGCACTGACGGGGGATCGCGATCTGCGAAGGAGGCCCGGAGGCGCGCGGCTCTAGGGGGTGTGGGGGTGGGGGCTGGCGTCCAGGCGGCCTCCCTGCAGGCCGGGCCCCCGCCCTCGAGACGGCTTTGTGCAGGCCCGGGAGGTGGGGCGAGGGCGGGCGCCCCGGGAGCCGGAGGTGGGTCCCGCGGCCTGGCTCGGGATTCGGCGGCCGCGCGCCCTTCCCTCCGCCCTGCGGCCGCGTCCCCAGCTGGAAAACGGGCAACGTCGGACGGGAAGTGCCTAGGGGACCAGCTTTCTGTTGTCCCCGCAGACGACTTACCTGAGTGTGTGGCCTATTTGGGGCTGGGGGTTCGGGGGCTCCGTAGGGTACAGGAAGTGGCTCAGTAAGGACCTGGCTGAGTTGAGGGACCCCGAACACCCGCAGGGCCTGGGGAGCCGCTGGTGGGGCCCGCACGTCCATGCACGCAGACTGTCATGCCTTATGTGTGTTTTATTTGTCCTGGGTCTTCGCCCCCTGCCCAGCAGCGGAACCCAAGCGCGCGCGCTGTGCACAGGGCCTAAGGACCGGTTCAGTTCCGCAAGGGCTGAGGGTGCAGGGGGCCGGGTAGGGAAGGGGGTGATCGCCTGCGTGTACCCCTCCCCTCCGTGGTGCTGCTCCTTGAATTTGAAAACTTGCGGAGCCCAAAAGCCGGGCCCTGCTAGGGCTGGGGGGTTTGTTTTGAGCCGCTCGTCTGGGGTCGGGCAGATGGTTGGCATTCCTTAATGAAGTCACACAATTAGCATTTGCGCCGTTGAGTCCCGGAAGGTGACCCGGAATGAATTCAGAAGGGAAAAAAAAAAGGCTCGGCGGCTCTTTTCGCCCAACCTCTTTTGCACGAACCGCCACTCGGGACGATTTTTTGAGCTTTAGAAAATAGGTTCTGAGCCCTCGCCAGCTGGTTTCGCGCCGACGCAAGATCTAATTTTTATGGGTAATAACCACCGCCGATTATGTACGTTGGCATTTAATGAAAGTAGCTTTTATCTAGTCCTGGTTTCCAAGACTTAATTTTGAATCCTGGGAAAAGTCATGCAAATAATTCCATAAAGAGACCCTCACCATGGGACACACTCTCCCCTAGCCCCGCCCCCCCACCATTCCTTTCTATCTGGACTGTTGAGAAATGCTGGTAAGGAAAACGTGTTCCTGGGAATTCCCCCCCCCCCCCTTCTTCTCTTTCCAAAATTGAGCCTAGCTTTCTTAATGTCAGTATTGGAATGGAGGCGAATATTGGGGCCGGAGTAGGTGGCACCTACCTAAAGCATGTGCAGTTGTGTCTGTTAGGCGGGGCTGGGGGTGGGAATGAGTTCTAAGAGCTTGCGAGTTAGTCGCTGCAGTTTCCCGCCTGAACTAGGGTGCCGGTCCTGAACTGAACCGAGCTTTATCAGTTTCTTGGACAATCTTCCTTGCAGGCGCGGGTGAATTTTCACTTACGGGATTACTCACAAACATATCAAAGGGGGAGGTCTTCTTTTTGAGTGCAAGGAAGAGAAATTCCAGTTAGAAAGTCCAACCTGAAATAGAATATTTTTTTCTTTCTTTTAGATAGTTAATGAACTTTGCAGATTGGAATGTACTGCGTTTTCTGTTCTGCAGGTAGATGCTATCGCTGATTAAAAAAATGCTTTGGGACAGTTTGTCTTGGTACATAGTTCTAAATTCTCTGCTGCCCCTTAAGTTTTATGGAGATTTCTGATCTTTGCCAACAGACGTGTACCTTCTAACAAGGCGATCAATGCTGGCCTTAAAAGCTCTGACTTCACTGTCCAAATATATCAGATGTATTCAGAGAATATAATGTCTTGTTATACTAGAGATCAAATACATAAATTTCTCTGAATGTTTTTGAATGCTTATAATTATACATGTAATGCGATTTGGAGAGAACCGCTGGACTAGAGCCATTACCGACTGGATCCCCGGGATGTCAAAAGATCACGTGGCCGCCCACCTACAAGATGGTCAGACTTCCTTGTCAGGACCCTGAAGGGACGGTTTGAGGCTCTTCATATTCCTGAATCAACCAGATGCCATTGGGCTACATTGGCACGTGATAGGGTCCAATGGAAATGTTACTGGCGCCCGCTCGAGCAAATCGATGAATAACGGGATTCAAGTGATCAAGTGATCAAGTGATAATTATACATATGTATAAAGTATAATGCATTTGCCCACGGATATTTTTGATGACATAAATTGTTTTTAAACTTTTCTTGTCTGTTTTGCTTTGTATTGGGACTGCATCTGGTGGTGCATAGGGCTTACTCCTGCTCTCAGGGGATCAGTCCTGGTGGGGGGCCCTCTGTGATGCTGGGGATTGAGCCCAGGTTGGCCATGTGCTAGGCAAGCATCTTACCTGCTGTACCATCTCTCCTGCCATAGTTTCCTGGTTATGGACTATTTGAAACAAGCACAGATAGATCTTGTGGGAAGAATAAAATGCTGTCGCTACTCAGGGGCTACTTCCTGGTTCTGTGGGGTTACTCCCGGTGATGCCCAAGGGGGCATAAGGGTAGCACCGCCCAGAGACCAGAGACTGGGGTAAGTTGCATACAAAGCAAGACCTTACCTCCTGTATTACCTCTCCAGCTGCCACTGAATACTTTTAGTTAAAGCCAACCTGGGCAGAGCTCCAAAAAATTACGGAAGAAAATGCAAGTGTCATTTTTATCAAAGCCTCCTTTTCTGATGCACATTTCTTTGGTTTTAAGTGATTTCCCTGTTTTACATTAAGTCCTGAACACAGTTACAGCTATCTCATTTCAGTAAGGGGATGAAATATTTGAAATTTGCTACTCTTAATTTT
>JAJIBD010012586.1:0-26530 GCA_021461705.1 Cryptotis parvus | reverse complement strand
CCACTTAAACTATACATAATAATTAACTGGGTCCCTCATTAATTAATTACTTAAATCAAATTTTTTGATATATATTTGTTATTATTTGCTAAGTGGTGTATATATCTTTTCTGAAAATTATTTATTTGCACTATTTATTTCTTACATTCTACATTTTCTACGGTAAACATGTATTGCTAATTTGTAAAAATTTTAGCGAATGAAAATAGTTTATTTTAACAAATATAACCACCCAGCAGACCAGCCTATTAAGGCCCGGCTCGTGCGGCTGCAAGCGGCCACGCGGTTCATCAATAAATGCTGGATTTAGAAATGACTACAAGAGTATGCTACCCTCACGGCAGAGCCTGGAAAGCTATCCGTGTTGTATTTGATATGCCAAATACCAGTAATAGTTTCAGACCTCATTCCCATGACCTGATGGAATGGTTTGAGGCTCTTTATGTTCCTAGAGCAAGCAGGTGCCCTTGGGCTCTACTAGCATGAGTCAGGACATATGGAGATGTTACTGGGTGCCCGCTCTAACCAATTGATGATGAACAGGAAGACAGTGACAGTGACAGACAGTGACAAATTTATTTAGAGGAATATGAAGGGAAAGGAAATATAGAGAGAAAGAGAGCGGGAGAGAGAGAGAGAGAGCAGATTTTTCAGAGGTCGAAACTTCCAAAGTACATTGTCATTGAACATCAAATTGTCTATGAACATTTTCTTATGCATGTGCTCTGATGAAAATATGAACACATTTCAGTCATCTATTGAAAATCTAATAAAAATACCCAAGTTACATTGAAACTAAATAAAGCCTGTTTCTGTTTTGTCTCTGCAGCCCAACCCAGCAATATAGAGTTCTTTTGACTATCAAACTCTTTTAAAGTGAAAAAATATTCCAGAAGAATTAATCCTCATTTCTATAATCTGATAGCAAAATCAGTAGGGAGTTGAGAAGTTTTCTCTGGTCCTTGTGGGTGTGAGGACATCTGGGCGAGGAGAAGGGTGTGGGAGATCTGAATCTGATAGAAGGCAGTAAGTGTTGGGATTGTCAGGGTGCGGCCAGGGGAAGGAGGCAGAACATGGGAGTTGCACAGACCTTAATACCTTCTGAAGGTGCTGGCTGTTTCTCTTTGTAAAGAATCACTAACATGACAGTTACCATGATTTGTTTGTTTTAAATAGCTCAGAGTTGGCAAAGAGCATTCATATCCACTACCTTGTTTGACCTCACTCTAACAAGGAGGTTGGTATTTTCATAACTGTTCTTGTTTAGAGGCCTAAAGCTTGAAAGTGACTTTCAAGGTTCGGCTGGTAGGTTAGAATTCCACTTCCTCCCCACTCAGGTCAGGCTCCTTCATCTAAGTGCACTAATTCATTTTCTTTAGATCAGTAGAGTATAACTTCCCACTCAATTTCCATGTCAAAATTGGGAGGGATGGCGGAATTAAAAGGCAGGAGAAAATATGGTGCCTCATCAACAAATACTGTAGATACTAGGGGTCGTGTCAAAGATCAAAAGCAAAAAAGAGTGGCTCAGCCCAGGAGTTACCCTTTGGCTTTCTGTAAGTACACACTGACCCAGAAAAGAAGACATTGGTGCCTCCAGCTGAGGAAGTGGATTGGGGTGGTGGAGGAAATGCAGGATTTCCAACCCAACAAAGTTAGTGGTGGCAGACACGGGACTAGTGGAAAATTGGTGTTGGGTTGCTGAACACAGGACGAGCTGGAAGGAAATTTTAGCATGCATGAAAGTTTTAGGTGTAAGGGTTAAGTGGACAGATGGTCTTAGAGAATTTGTAGAGAGTTTGGTAAAATAGATTGGTGTCAGATAAGTGACCTAGTTTAAATCTGAGATCTTGGAGGCAAGGAAAAGACCAGGATGAGGTATTTTTAGGTGTCTTAGTGGCACTGAGGAGACAGAAGCCTTTGTTTCAGGGATTTTCAGACTCACACCTACTCTTACAACTTTCTGAGATTCCCTGCACTTGGTTGAGCAAACCTTGCTATTAGTCACTCTCCACAGTCTTAATGCCACATGACAGGGGAGGTGACTGGTACAGATCAGGCCTCCTGGGCCTGGCCATCAGAGTGGGATTCACCTGAGAATCCCTGACTGGCACTCTCCTGTGCGCCTTGCTTCAGTGCCCTAAGAAAGGATTAAGGTTGATTCATGCCAACCCTGTCAGTGAAACACTCTAGATGGGCAAGCATATTGCTGTTGACAGGATCCAGGTGTGTGTTTTCTTAGACACGGATTCCATGCAAGAAAAATGCAGTTCTTTTTGCCAAAGTATTAATTTGAAAAGTAAACAAGTTGCCAAATGCTAAAGGGGAACTTGAAGATATTTCCAGGCTCCCTCCCAGGTTCATCAGCAACTATTTGTCTGCCTCTTTCTACGCTAAAAGGCCCAGCAATTCTGCTGGAGGGTTTCATTATTTTTAGCTTTCTAAGTATTAAAGCTGAATATTATTTATTTTTTTAAAGCTGAATCTTATAGCAGTTGAAGACTCCAGCACTAAATACCCTTACAGTCTTTTCATTTAATTTATAGAATCAAGTAATAATATCATTTCTATTTCAATTCTCTGAAAATAAAGGAAACACAGGATCTAATACATTTAGAACTGGATACCTATGCTATCATTAGAATCTGGTAAAGTCAAACTTTCCTACAGAGACAATATAGAATCTTGGGTCCCCGCTGTCCACAAATCTGAGCCCTGTGGCCTGGCCAGACTACCAGTGTGGAAAGATTTCATCAGAACATTTCCTGATGAATGGACAGCCCTTAACTTCTTCTCTGGCAGCATGAGATCAGTCTATTGCATGGGCCTCTAACACGTGTTCTTAAATTTTTTAATTTCCCCATTTTAATTTATTTTTTTTTAATTTTTATTATACCATGTGAGACATATAATTACAAGGATGTTCATAATTGGGTCTCTGCCATACAGAGTTCCAGAACCCATCCCTCCACCAGTGCCAAATTCCCACCACCCATATCCCAAACACGCCCCACCACCCAAACCCTGCCTGCCCCTATTGCAGGCGCATTTTACTTCTCTGTCTATCTCTTTGCCTATGTCCCTGTATTTCTCTCTCTCTCTTCTGTTACACTTTGTGGCTTGTCCTTTGGATACTAACGATGTATGATGTCTCTATCTGAATATTTAATAGTGAGTTCCTCATTCCCCATAACCTCTTAGTCTACGGCCATACCACCCTGAATGCACCCGATCTCATCTGTTCTTAATTTTATCCTGTCAGAACTTCAAAGATTTTTGGGGGCATAGCTCAATTTTGGGGAATGTTCAATTTCTTAGGTTGAAGCACAGATTCAACATCAATTTGTAAGTTCCTTAAAACATTTTTTTAATTTAGTTTTTCTTCTTTTGGGTCATACCTGGTGGTGTCAGGGGTCTATTTCCACTCAGCATTCAAGGGTTTCTGCAGGGGGTGCTCATGGGACCACAAAATGTAGGAAATCAAACCTGGTCTTCCTACAGGTAAAGTGTGAGCTCCGCTACTTACGCCACTCCTTTGCCCCGCTCCTTCCTCTTCTATATGATCTGAAATCTCTTGGGTAGCTTTTAAGTTGAGTCAGTGAAGTAGCAATCTAATGCATTCTGGTACAGGTGGCATTTTCTAAGTATTCACCAAAATCAGAAAATACATTTAGTGTCAGTTTTGTTTTTTTTCCATACCTAGCAGTGCTTAGGGGGCTACTCCTGCCTTGGTGCTAAGGAATCTTCAGGTCTCTGAGATACCTCTGGCCCCCAGAAAACTTCTTCACAGGCTGAAGAGAGAGCTTAAAGGGTTGAGTGCATTCCTAACTAGAGAGGGGGCTGAGTTCAATCCCTGGCACTCCATGTTCCCTGCATACCGCTGGAGTAGAGGGCCTGGCGTAACTTCTGAGTACTGTCAGGTGAGGCTCAAAGGCAAAACCATTTTTTTCTTATGATAAATATTCTCATCATCATCCTGGATAAGAATGCTATGAGAATGCTATTCGGGTCTCCCAAAGAGGAATCGAAAGAGCTATGCTTGGAATATCACGCCTCACTCAAGTGAAAGAAGGAATCGGAGCTCCGACCTCTGTCGCTGTTTCAGAGACAGGGATGCTGTCTCATTTGCCAAGGCATCGAAAATAAGATGGGCTGGACATGTAATGCGATTTGGAGATGACCACTGGACTAGAGCTGTTACCGATTGGATCCCACGGGGCGTCAAAAGATCACGCGGCCGCCCACTATAAGATGATCAGACTTCTTCGTCAAGCGGTTTGAGGCTCTTTGTACTCCTGAAGCAACCAGATGCTATTGGGCTACACTGGCACATGATAGGGTCAAATGGAAATATTGCTGGCGCCCGCTCGAGCAAATCAAGGAATAACGGGATGTCAAGTGATGATAAATATAAACTTGTGTTTCTAAAAATTTTTTTTAAATAGTAAAAAAATTGTGTTGATTTTGGAATCACACCCTGGAGACCTTGAGGCTATTTTCAGCTCAGAGCTTGGGGGGTCACTCCTAACAGAACTTGGGGGACCATGTGGTGCCAGAGATCAAACCTAGGATCTCACAAGTGCCCTACTAATAAGCTACATGCCTGATTTCTAAAACTTTCTGTAAACATTTTATATGGGAGAGGGGAAGAATTGAGACTCTAGGGCCAGAGAGATGTATGTAAGGTGCCTGCCTCACATGGGTCAACCCCATTAGATTCCTGGCATCACATGGTTCCCAAGAACTGACAGGGCTCACTCCTGAACACACAGCTATGATGAGATCCTAAGCATTGCCTGAGTTGGTTCATACAGGCTGCTCTGAAGAAATAAATAAATTGAGGGACAAGTAATAAAAACCATTTGACTTAGATTGGGATTGAGTGATTTTTTGTAGTGCACACAGAAGGTATAAAATTGGGGTATCTTATTGCTGAAAAGTACTCCATTTGGGGCCACAGATCACTCTAAGAAGAGTTGTATCTTGAAAATCTACTAATTTTGGAGAAGAGAAGGAGTTAGTACATGATCAGTGAAGACCAGAGAAGGTGGAATGAGAGCTATGGGCATTGGTATAAAAAATTAAAGAAATAATTTTCTTATTACAAACCCCCCAACAACTTCCTCATTATTCAAATAGAAAATACTACTGAAGAAATAGGAAAATACTAAAAATCACCTTAATACCACCACTGATTACTAACTTCTGCAGTGGCTTTTGGGAATTAACTTCAAAATTAAGAGGAACAAGAATTACCCTTAAATATACCTTGAAACACTTAGTGTTGTAATAGAATCTGCATCCTCAGCCAAGCACCTACTGAGGTCATTGCAATTTTAACCCACATTATTAAATGTAAGCCAACATGAAAATAAAAGGATCTGTCAAGACTAGACTCATTCTGCGCATGAGCAGTACTCAAAGCATGAAAAGACCCCAGGCCCAGAAATGGGGCACCTCTCTCATATTTACTATGGGCAAAACTTCATTAAACTGTGGGTGAAATTAGCCAGAAGAAAAAGGACAGATATAAAACAACTGCTTTCAATTGTGGGATGCAAAAAAATAGTATGAGACTAATATCCAAGGCCAGGCAAAACATGAAGCAGAAGGACTTGTCAGTGGTTTGGAATCCACCACAAGTGTGTGGGAGTCAGAGGTTAGGTAAGACAGAGAAGGGGCCAGTGTCCTAATAATTGTTGGAAATGGTAATGCCAGACTAGAACTGAGCATTGAACATAGGCAAAAGGGTACATATGATAATCCCTAAATGTATTACAAGCCACAATGTGTAAGAGAAGGGAGGAAGAAGAAGGAGAAGGAGAAAAGGAGGAGAAGGACGAGGGACGAGGAGGAGGAGGACGAGGAGGAGGAGGACGAGGACGAGGAGGAAGAGGAAGAAGGAGAAGGAGAAGAAGAAGAAGAAGAAGAAGAAGAAGGAAGAAGAAGGAGAAGGAGGACGAGGAGGACGAGGAGGAGGAAGAAGAAGAAGGAGAAGGAGAGAAGAAGAAGGAAGAAGAAGAAGGAGGAGGAGGAGGAAGAAGAAGAAGAAGAAGGAAGAAGGAGGAGAAGGAGGAGGGAAAAAGAGGAGGAGGAGGAGGAAGAAGAAGATGATGATGATGAAGAAGAAGGAAGAAGGAAGAAGGCTGGAAGAGAGAGGAGGGAATCTGGAGATACTGGTGTTGGGAAGGGCGCGCTGGTGGAAGTATGGGTGCTGAAACGCTATGACTGAAGCCCAATCATGAACAGTTTTGTAATTGTCTATCTCACAGTGGCATAATAAAAAAGATTCAGCAAATTAAAAAGAAAGGGAAAGCTGGGTAAAAATCACCACACCCTACAATGACGAAAACATTCTCTTGCTTTCCTCTATTTCTTCCCCTTCTCTTCTCTTTCTCTTTGCCTTCTGCTCATACCAAGTTTAGGTAGAAACTCAATTGGTATGAGGTTAAAATATTAAGTCATTTATATCTATCCTCTAAGAACACTTGACATTTCAAAAGCAAATCCCTACTCATAAAATAATCCAAACAATGGGACAAACAGCACAATGAATTAGCTATGCTGAGGGTTCCAGGGATTGTTCCCAGGCTGTTTGGCCTGGTGGAGCTGCAGGCTGTGCTCAGGCATCACCAGGTGCTGAGGGTTGGTGGCCACTGTGCCAAGTTGAACCCAGGGACTCATGTGTATTAGGTGAACGCTCTGTCACTTGAGGTCTCTTCCACTGCAGTGTTTATTTATTTTTATTTATTTTATTGCTCTTTTTTGGGGAGGGGTGGGGAGTCACACCTAGCAGTGCTCAAGGGTTACTCCTGTCTCTGTGCTCAGGAATTACGCTTGGTGGTACTCAGGGGACCATAGGGGATGCTGGGGCTCGAACCCTGGTCGGCTGCATGCAAGACAAAAACCCTACCTGCTGGACTATCGCCCCAACCCCCACTGCAGTGTTTTAGAATAATTTTACTGCAATTTAAAAGCAAGAAGCACACAAGGATCAAATGTATGCACTCAGTCTTCCATCTTGACCTAGAAATTCTTTCCTTTTCTTTCTCTTTTGGTTGCTATTTTGGTTTTGGGCTGCACCTGACAGTGTTCAGGGCTAGCTGCTGTCTCTGTTCTCAGAGATCATTCCCAGCAGTGCTCAGGTGGCCATATGAGTTGTTGGGGGTAACATGGGTCAGCCACATGCAAAGTGGCTGTACTCTTTCTAGCCCCTTAAGGCTTTTTAAAACCACACTTACCTCCACATATTTCTTTATTTTATAAAAATGTAATTATGGATTATATGCTGATTGGACTTCAGTATCAGTAATAACATTTATATATCATATCATATTAATAGATAGTTATATGAAATTTTATTTTTATGTAACCAATTTAATCAGTTATGGTTTGTTTTGTTAGGTGCTGACTTTTGGACCTCTCCCACTGGTATTTGGGGCTCTGTGCTCAGGGATCAATCTTTTTTTATTTATTTATTTATTTTTTGCCTTTTTTTGGGTCACACCGCATGCTCAGGGGCTACTCTGGCTTCACTCAGGAATCACTCCTGGCGGTGCTCGGGGACCATATGGGATGCCGGGATCGAACCCAGGCTGGCGAGGCCGCGTCAAGGCACGCCTACCCACTGGGCTCGCCCGGCCCTCAGGGATCAATCTTGGTAGTGCTAAGGGCCCATACCTAGTGCTGGGACTCAAAAGAAGTCTGTAGCATGCCAGGCAAGCGCAGCGCAAGGCGACCCTCTCAATTACCTCTCCGGCCCCGATTTCCTAGTGTTGGGCATTTAGGTTACTCTGATTATTTTTGTATTATAAATGGAGCTTGGGTGATCATTCAGGCAGCTCAATCTTTGCATACGTTTAATTACTTTTGTGGAGGGTGGGGCTTAGGGTCCTAGCCAGCAATGCTCAGGGCTGACAGTGCTCAGGGCTTTGTACTCAGGATCACTCATGAACATGCTAAGGAGATCAAAGGTGATGCCAGTGATCAAACTAGGTTCAGTCAAATGCAAGGGAAATGCCTTAACCCCTATACTGATTTTTCAACTCCTAATAGCTTTTAAGAATAGAGTTCTAAAATAGAAATATCTTACGAAAAAATGTCTTGCGTTTTAAGGCCTTTGGGTATACTGGTACTTGCTCTTTTTTGTACTTTTACTGTGCAATTTAAAAGTTAAAAACGGATTTCACTTCTTTTCTAGGGTGGGGACACTGCTTCACGCTGCTTTCATGCCAAGGTCTGCCTTCTCCAGAATTCCCAGCATCAGACTTGTGAGGGTGGAAGCACAATCCTCCTTATTCCCAAAACTGGGTGAGTCATTATCAGCTTTCATCTCCACACCCTTTCTCAGCACGCACACACATGCGCGCATGTACACACACACACACACACACACACACAACAACACAACACTTTTTTAAATAAGAGATGGAATCCAGCCAACATTTTCACTGGTGGCATTAGAAAGAGGTGTCTGTCTTAGGACACTGCTGCTTCCAGACTAGAATTCAATTCATTGCCTGAAATTGAGCTCTACAAAGGGCTGAGTGTCTGCCGTACAGGCAGGATGCTTGAGATCTGTCCTTGCACAGCGTGGTCCCCCCAACTGCCACTCCTGAATACAAAGTTCAGCAGATTGGGTATGACTCCAAAATTAAAAAAAAAAAATCATATATGGGGCTGGAGCGATAGCCCAGCGGGTAGGGCGTTTGCCTTGCTCGCGGCCGGTGCTGGCGGTGCCGGCCCGGGTTCGATCCTCAGCATCCCATATGGTCCCCTGAGCACCGCCAGGAGTAATTCCTGAGTGCAGAGCCAGGAGAAACCCCTCAGCATCGCCGGTGTGACCCAAAACGCAAAAAAAAAAAAATCATATAGAACTACAGTGATATAGAACTATAGTGATTTTTTTCTCTTCCTCCCTTCCTCCCTCTCTCCCTGTCTCCATTCCTTCCTCCCTCCCTCCCTCCCTCCCTCCTTCCTTCCTTCCTTCCTTCCTTCCTTCCTTCCTTCCTTCCTTCCTTCCTTCCTTCCTTCCTTCCTTCCTTCTGTTCTTTCTTTTTTTTTTTGGTTTTGGGGCCACACCTGGCAGTGCTCAGGGGCTTACTCCTGGCTCTGCAATCAGGTATCACTTCTTGCAGGGCTCAGGGGACCATAATGGGTGCCGGAGATTGAACCCAGGTCTGCCACGTGCAAGGCAAATGCCCCTACCTACTGTACTATCACTCTGACCCATACAGTGTCTTTCTTATATTTGTTAATTCTTTTTGAGGTTTCATTTATTCACAGTCAACTGGACTACCTTGGGAGATGTCAAATTCATATAACTTTTATGACAGTATATTGTTATAGTTGTACTAGTTTATATTTAGTGTATTTAATTCTGTGCCTATTTAGAAATAAAATGATATAACAGGCACATATTATGGAAGGAAAGAAAGGGTATATATAGTTTAGTTCTTTGTGTGTTTCAGGAGACTATGGAGGGTCTCAGAATATAAGTCCTGAAGATAAGGTATCTTACTAAAACTCATAACTCTTATTTGGGGGGCAACTTTCTGGATTACTTCTGGTCCACGACTTTAGGTCTGCTTTTGGCTCTGTACTTGGAAGTTCTTCCTGGCAATGCTCAGAGGACCATTTGGTGCTGGGATGGAATCAGGGTCAGTCATTAGCAAGGCAAGTGCCATAACTGCTGTACTAAGAGACACTCTTTTTTTTAAAAAAAATTTTTATTATACCACCGTGAGACATACAATTACAAAGGTGTTCATAATTGGTTCTTGGTAATACAGTATACTAGCACCCATCCCTCCACCAGTGCCCCATCACCACCACCAATGATCAAGCATTCCCTCCCACTCTAAACCCAGCCTGCCCTTAGAGCAGGCACCTTTTATTTCTCTTTCTATCTCTATCTCTGTCTCTGTGTTTCTCTCTCTCTTCTTTTACACTTTGTGGTTTGTCCTACACATATTAATGGTTTATGATGTCTCTGTGTATGTTCAATAGTGAGTTCTAGTGTGACATTATGATTCCCCATTAACTTCCCAGTTTGTTGCAACTAGAATCATCCTTACAGTGTATCAATGTGAAAGATCCTGGGAAGGACCTGGTCCTAACTTCCATTATTGTCTAAGACAGCGCAGCTGTGGGTCTGGAGTGTCTCTCTTCCAGAGAGACACTGGTTGTGGTGGCTGGGAGCTCCGCAGCCATGCCTGCCACATGGAGGTGAAGTAATGGGAGGAGGAGCCCAAATCCCTGCTCCAAGTGCGACCAATGTGCCGGACTTGTGAGTGAACCCTTGGTGCTATGTTGGACTCGGCCAAGGGTTGGCAAAGCCATTTACTGCCCTCCGGAACTCCATGGGCTGCTCACAAAGCTAAGCAATTTACTTGCTATACTATCTCTCCATGTGTGGCATGATCCTTCCTTTTGTCTGTTTAGGGCACTTTATTGGTTAAAATGTCAAGAAAGTCAAAATATGCAATTAAAGAATCTGAGTATCATTCAGTGCTTTAAGGCTTATAAAAAACTTTTATATATCTCATGTGATCATATATTACTTAGTAGTTACTTAACTGAGTGTTAATATTGATTAGTATCAATGATTCATTGCTTTTAATAATTACTAATTACATTGCTTAATATGATTAAGTAATGTTATGACCCCATTTCCTAGGCATACAGCTAAGGTAGATGGAAATGTCACTATACTGCAAAACAAAGCTTAAGGGAATCTTTCATTTTTAGCATTTTTCTCCACTTTCTGAATTGCTCAGAGTGGGGTAAGAAAACAAAGAGATGTGCCGGACACTCACTGGGGGTAATGTTTTATACATATATATATACATATATGTATTTATACACATATATGTATTTATACACATTTATGTGTATATATGTGTATATATATACACACTGCACATATATATATATATATATATATATATATATATATATATATATATAGAGAGAGAGAGAGAGAGAGAGAGAGAGGCTTTTTGGGTCACACTCGGCAATGCTCAGGGTTTACTCCTGGCTCTGCACTCAGGAATTAGCCCTGGCAGTGCTTTGGAGACCACATGGGATGCAATGTGCAAGACAACACCGCACCGGCTATACTATCCTCTTTATGAAGCCCACGGTGGAAAGGGCCACTTGATCAGGCTCTTGCTCCAGGCTGATGCAATGCAGTAAAGAAGGTAGTTCTGATGTTCCCTTCTCTGGGGATAAACTCATGGTCACAGAAATCTAGGATGAAATGGTCCAGTGAGACTAGTGCCCATAGCAGGACATTTTGTGCTCAGCTAAGTAGGGATTTTTTTTTAGGAGCCTCCAGGTAAACAAGGGTAATTAGAACTTTATAAGCACTGCTGTAGACTTAAGTGATCCCTTCCAGGGTGCTGTTTTCCAAATAGGCTTGGGATACTGATTTGCTCAAGTAAAAATGGTATTAGGAAATAACTATTTGCCTGAAAGAGTAAAGAATTGGGAAAACACCAAAAATTTGTTTTCACACTGGCTACATTTACAAGCTTAAGGTACCCCCAAAAATACAAAAAACATGGTGTTATAATTGTAACATGGTGTTATAATTAAGGAGTGTAAGCAGATTAGTTCAATTTTTTTTTGAATGAGGAGACACATGTCTATGTTTCAATATGTCCATTACCAATTTATCTTTAGTGGTTTCATCTCTAAAACTTTTCAAAACTATTACTATTATTATCATTTAAAATTTTTATTATACTACCAACAATTACAAAACTGTTCATGATTATTATTATCATTGTTCTGTTCTCAGAACTGACAACTTGAGCTATATTCTCTGCTCAAATTATATTAATTCTGAAATAAAATGTTTGTGTATCCCAAACATCCATCTTCAGTCTAATCTCTGTGGAAACCTTAAGAATAATATTTTTTTTTTTGCTTTTTGGGTCACACCTGGCGATGCTCAGGGTAACTTGTGGTTCTGCACTCAGGAATTACCCCTGAAGGTGCTCAGGGGACCATATGGGATGCCAGGGATTGAACCCAGGTCGGCTGCATGCAAGGCAAATACCCTACCCGCTGGACTATCGCTCCAGCCCCTTGTTTTGGTTTTGTTTTTGGTTTTGAGTCACATCTGGTGTTATTCAGGGCTTACTCCTGGCTGTGCACTCAGGGATCACTCCAGTTTGGCTTGAGGGACCATATGGGTACCAGAGATTGAACCCAGGTCAACCTCCTGCAAGGCAAATTCCCTACCCCTGTACTATTACTCTAGCCCTCATTGAATTTGTTAGAAAACTGGGAAAATAAGACTTGAGATGCATTAAGCCTTGATAGTTGTGGGTGGACCCTTTGAAATTCATAGAATGGAAATAAAAGAGGAAACTTGTGTTGTCTTGTGGAGATGAGCCAGGAAAAGCGGTCACCAAAGCCAAGAATAGATGTACATGTAACTGGTCTTAGTGTTGAATCAGTGCTTAGTGATAGAAGGATTGGGTTTCCTTCCTTCCTTCCTTCCTTCCTTCCTTCCTTCCTTCCTTCCTTCCTTCCTTCCTTCCTTCCTTCCTTCCTTCCTTCCTTCCTTCCTTCCTTCCTTCCTTCCTTCCTTCCTTCCTTCCTTCCTTCCCTTCCTTCCTTCCTTCCTTCCTTCCTTCCTTCCTTCCTTCCTTCCTTCCTTCCTTCCTTCCTTCCTTCCTTCCTTCCTTCCTTCCTTCCTTCCTTCCTTCCTTCCTTCCTATTTTTTGGAGAGGGATGCACCCAACAGTATTCAGGGGTTATGCCTGGCTGTGCATTCAAGAACCACTTCTGGCAGTGTTCAGGGGACCATTTGGGATAAGGGGCATCAAATTCAGATTGGCTACATGCAAGGCAAAGACCATACCTTTTGTACTATCTTTCAGACTCCTGAGCTTTCTTTCTAATTAAGTTAAACTCCAATTGTGTTGCCTGTGAATAGGTCTCTTATACTTCTTTTGCTCTCTAACCCACTCAGTCATGAGAACTTGTGTTGGACATGTAGTTTGTGCCTAGAAATACCTACTTGACAAATTGGAAAGGAGATTAATCAAGATGACTAGCATGCCTTAGTATGATGTGTCCTTGCAAAGATAAATTCTGGAGGCAAATGGAGATGATAATAAGAGGTTTGTCTTTCATTAGAGAGGAAGTGCAAGGGTGGACCAATGGATTATTAAAGAGCATTTGCACAAAAAGAGTTTAGAGAATCAATGAACAGAAAAAGCTTCAGACTACTTACAAGAGCTTTGAACATCTTACTTAATATCAAAGTCCTCTTTCTAAAATTTGCAGCCAGTAATAGCAACACTAACCCATTATTATGAGGCTTGCACACTATGAGTAACTAGATAGTTCCTGGCAAATAAAAGTAAAAGAACCTCAGAACAGAGGCTTTGAAGTACATGCAGAGGGTTGGACCTACAGATGACTTCGGAAACAGAATGCTCTTAGACATAAGGGCAATGAGCACTTGTGCCGTTGGTACATATGATACATTTATACGATATATAAGGTTTGCTTTTCACTCAATTTCTATTTTACATCCCTTTTTCTGGGTTGTTAGGAAAAACAACATGGGTCATTTCAGATCATATTGAAATTATTGTTTCCAAGTTATTCCACACAGTTTCAATAATTTACACAGTATCCAGTATTCTGGAATGGTGTGGTATCCAGGCTGATCCTCAGTTCAGCCTGGATACCACACTACAGATGTATAAGAATGCCAATATAAGCAAAGAGAAGAATAGCATTGAAAGTAGGCAAAAGGATATACATGATAACCTCTAAATGTATGTATTGCAAGCCACAATATGTAAGAGAAGGGAGAGAAAGACAGAGAGAAGTGAAAATATCTTGCCATAAACGCAGTCTGGGGAGGGGAGAATTAGGGGACATTGGTGGTGGGAAATGGGCACTGGTGGAGGTATGGGTGCTGGAACACCGTATGACTGAAACCCAAATATGAACACTTTTGTAACTATATATCGATTTGCTCTAGTGGACATTAGTAACATCTCCATAAGTCCTGTCACAAGCAAGTGTAACCCAAGGGCATCTGCTTGCTCCAGGGACAGGAAGAGCCCGAAAACATTCTTCAGGTCATGGAACTGAGGTCCATAATTGTTACTAGTTTTTGGCATAACAAGTAAATAAGCACGGGTAGCTTGCCAGGCTCTGCTGTGTAGGTGGTATACTCTCAGTAGAAGGCTCTCATCTCGAGCATTTACTGATGAAACTTAAAGGGGAAAGATCAGGTTTTCTTTTGGATGGAGCTCTGAGGAACTATGGAGTCTGGATGTTGAGAATGAATATATATATATATATATATATATATATATATATATATATATATATATTTTATTTTTGGCATATCAATTGGAACATGGGTGGACCTCAATTCAATGACCTGAAGAATGGTTTGAGGCTCTTCCTGTCCCTGGAGCAAGCAGATACCCTTGGGCTACACTTGCTTGAGACAGGGACGTATGAAGATGTTACTGGTGCCCACTCGAGCAAATCAATGAACAACGGGAAGACAGTGATACAGTGATTTATTTATTTATTTTCCAGTAATAAGGATCAGCCTGGATACCACACCATTCCAGAAGACTGGATACTGTGTAAATTGTTGAAACTATGTGGAATAACTTGGAAACAATAATTTCAATGTCATCTGAAATGACCCATGTTGTTTTTCCTAACAACCCAGAAAAAGGGATGTAAAATAGAAATTGAGTGAAAAACAAACCTTAACTGGCAACGTATTTTAGTTATTACTGTTAGGGAGCCAAAGAATATTTCCAGAAATCAAAGGAAAGAACAGGGATTCAGACACATGGTGGCTGAGAAGAATTTTGCTCGAATCATATCTTTTTTGTTCCATTGGCCACCATGTAGATTCTAAAGTAAAATGCTATGAGTGAAAGTCCAGTGCAGGGGAGCATTGGAACTTGTTTCAGAGCTGGTCTAGATGAGGTCTGTGTAAGATATCAGTTACTCCTCATGAGAAATGCTGAAGTGGGTAGTTGTGTGTATAAGTGTGGAGCTTGCTTGAACCTTTCATTGTTTCTTAGAACACTGTCTCATTCTTGACTGATAGTACTTTTATTTCTGTAAAAGTAACTTAGAGGGGCTGGAGCGATAGCCCAGCGGGTAGGGCGTTTGCCTTGCCGCGGCTGGCCTGTGCCAGCCTGGGTTCGTCCCGGCATCCCATATGGTCCCCGAGCACCGCCAGGAGTAATTCCTGAGTGCATAGCCAGGAGTAACCCCTGAGCATCGGGGTGTGACCAAAAGCAAAAAAAAAAAAAGTAACTTAGAGGCCTATGATGTGGCTCCAGTGATAGCATACAAAACTTGTATGTGGAGTCTCCGTTTCCATCCCTAGCATTCTCCTTCACTGCTTCTCAACCCACCACCCAGCTTTTCTAGGTGTGGCCCTGGGTGTCCGACCTCCACACAGAACTGTTGGGCCTGCCATCACCAAATAGAACCTCCACAACAACGATTTAAAGACAAAATATGAATGCAGTTTATTTAATTATTTATTTATGTTTTGCTTTTTGAGTCACGCCTGGCTATGCTCAGGGGTTACTCCTGGCAATGTACTATATGGGATGCTGGGGATCGAACCCGGGCCAGCACAGGCAAACTCCCCACCCGCTGGGCCATCGCTCCGGCCCCTATAAAAGTAGTTCAACATTCATATTTACCCACCAAGTTTAGTCCTCGATTTTCAATGATTTGAAAGAAGGTAAATGCTTGTTGAAATTTGTGGGCAAGAACACAGTGCTCTTGCAATAATAATGACATTCCAAGGGACTAGGCAAGAAAGAAGAGCAAAAAATTCTGGCTAAGGCATCTGTGGCTTTTGGGAGGTAAGGAAGATGAATATAGCTCTTCCAGAAGATCACATTCCAACAGAGGCTCAGAAAACTGCAAACTCAGGGCTCTCTGTTTTTATAGTATAAAAACTCAGCTCAGTTGATTATGTTAAATATGATTTCTCTATATCTCAGTATTTATTTTCACTGCCTTCCTTATATATGGACCCCATTCCACATAACCAGAACAGATCAAAACTATATTTCCTCCTTTTCGTCATAACAATATCAATACCAGTATATCAACATCAATATAATATATAAATTATAAGGCTAAATGTGAATAGTAAAATAAAGAAATCTTTTAACAAAACCTTGAATTCAGCAAAGATTTCTTAAGCTGAACAAAAAGACAATACAGGAAAATCTCTAAAAACTGAACTATATACAAATTTAAAATGTCTAGGGCCTGAACAAAAGTTAAAAGTCCTGGTGTACATTCTTCAAGTGCTGCAGCTCAGGTCTGCTGCCTGGCAAGGGATGGACCCAGTATCACTGGGACTGATCCCTAAGCACCTTGTAGGAGTAGCCACTGGGCACTGTAAGGTGTGCCCCAAGCTAACAAAAAATATTATCAATGTCTTTATCAAAAGTCACTCATAAAGGAGTAAAAAAACAAGTCATGGTGTGGCAAAAGGAGTTACTAATTCCTAGCACAGGACACAGAACAAAGAAATATAAGGAGCCAGAAGAAAAAGTCAGGAACCAGAAAGAGTTCAACATGTTCTAAGCATATGCTTTCACCTTTGCATGAGGTAGCTCAAGTTCAATCTCCAGCACCACATGGTCCCCTGAGCACTGCTCGGAATGACCCCTGAGCATTGCTCTAGAATTACCGTCTGAGCACAGCCAGGAATGCTCAAAAGAAAAAAAAAAGAAAAAGGAAGAAAGAAAGGACAAAAAGAGCTGGAGTGATAATACAGTGGGTAGGTGTTTGTCTTCCACAAGACTGGTTTCAATCCCTGCTTCTCAATATGGTCCTCCAAGGCAGCTAAGAGTAAACCCCATGACTACAGAGCCAGGAGTAAGCCCTGAGCACTATCAGGTGTGGTTCAAAAATTAAAAAAAAAAAGAAAGGAAAGAAGGAAGGCAGGAAGGAAGGAACAAATTTAGATAATTGGATCACTTGGTCACTTGGATCCCGTTATTCATCGATTTGCTCGAGCGGGCGCCAGTAACATTTCCATTGGACCCTATCACTTGCCAATGTAGCCCAATGTCATCTGGTTGATTCAGGAATATGAAGAGCCTCAAACCGTTCCTTCAGGGTCTTGACAAGGAAGTCTGACCATCTTGTAGGTGGGCGGCCACGTGATCTTTTGACATCCCATGGGATCCAGTCAGTAATGGCTCTAGTCCAGCAGTTGTCTCCAAATCGCATTACATGTCCAGCCCATCTGATTTTTGATGCCTTGGCAAACGAGACAGCGTCCCCTGATTCTGGAATAGCGATGGAGGTCAGAACTCAGGATTCCTTCTCTCACTTGAGTGAGGCGTGATATTCCAAGCATAGCTCTTTCGATTCCTCTCTGGGAGACCCGAATAGCATTCTCATCCTGCTTTCGTAGGGCCCAGATGTCTGAGGCATATGTTAATGCAGGGAGAACGGTGGAGTCAAAGAGATGTGCCCGGAGCCAGAGGTTCTTTGTCCTTTTTAGCTATTTCTTCGATGCCTTTGAAGGCATTCCTTGCCGTTCTCTTCCTCCTGCGCAGCTCAGGTTTTAAGGTCATTCATCATGTTGATTTCTCGACCTAGCTACACATAACTGCTGCATTCAGAGATGTTTGTTCCATTGAGAGTGAATGGGGCCTCTGGAACTAGGGTCATTCTTCATAAACATGGTTTTCTTTAGATTCAGCTGTATACCTATCTTTCCACATTCTCAGTCGAAGTCAGCCAGCATTTGTGCCGCTTGGCTAATGTTTGGTGTTATTAGAACGATGTCATCAGTGAAGAGGGAGGTGGTGTAGTTGCCGACCATCTACCTTCACTCCCATTCCTTCCCATTCTAATTGTTGCATGATGTTCTCGAGGGTGGCACTGAAGAGTTTTGGTGAAATGGTATCACCCTGTCGAACTTCTCTTTTCACATTAATGATCACTTCTTTGTAGAATGGTGAGATCCTGGTGGTGAATCCGTAATACAGCTCAAGAAGGATCTTGATGTATTGGGTTTGAATGCCCTGTTCGGCTAGGGGCTTCGATGACCGCTTCAGTCTCCACAGAATCAAAGGCTTTCTGTAAATCAATGAACGTGAGACAGAGCGGCATCTTGTACTCCCTACAAACCTCAATGAGCTTGGTTACTGTGTGGATATGGTCGATTGTGCTGAATCCTTTCCGGAAGCCTGCTTGCTCGCATGGTTGTCCTTCATCTAGTGTTCTGCTAATCCTGTTCAGGATGACTCGTGTAAACAGCTTGTAGATGACAGACAACAGGCAGATGGGGCGATAGTTGCCGATGTCGTGAATGTCTCCCTTCTTGAACAGTAGAACTGTCCTGCTGGTTTTCCATTGGGAGGGCACCTTGCATTTGGACAGGTAGCGTGTGAAGAGCCGAGCTAGTGTATTGATGAGTACTGATGGCAGATTCTTCAGGTGTTCGGGTCTGACTTTGTCTGGGCCTGGTGCTGTTCCCTTCTTTACTGACGAGATGACATGTCAGATTTCAGAAGGGAGAACGTTGGGAATGACATATCCATCCTGTGGAATTTGGTATGTGGGCAGGTGGATGTGGCTATCAAAGAGATTTGAGTAGAAGTCCTGGATAATCTCCATTGTCTTTCTGGAAGATGTGATAGATCCATCAGGGCATCGGAGGGCAGTCATCTTGGTCTTATAGTTGGCGAAGGACAGGCAGGCAGTATGAATGCTTTTCCCGGCTTCTGCTGCATCTTCCAGTATTTCTGCTCTTTTGTCTTTGAGGTCTTCTTTTATCACTTCTCTGCACTGTTTAGCAAGCTTGGACATTAGTATTTGATCTCCTGAGGCTCGCGCCTTGCCACGTTGGCGAATGAGCTCAAGAGTTTCTGAAGACAAGCGTCCTTTTGTGTCTTTCTCTCTCTCAGCATTCTTCGCACAATCATGGAGGTGCTGAACCAGTCGGTTGTATTCTTCATCGATGTCGTCAATGATGGTATCTTCCCATGTTGCTGCAATGGTGCCAAAGAGTTCCCAGTTGGTGGTCGTTCTGGGAGTTCTCTTCTTAAACTTTGCAGCCTTTTCTCCCCGTTGCGGGAAGTAGAATTTTGCACGAAGGAGACGGTGGTCCGATCCTGTTTGGAATTTGGGGATGACAGCAACATTGGTCAGACAAAACCGTCGATTGAAGATGATGTGGTCAATTTCATTGTGGAAATGTCCGCCAGGAGATTCCCATGTCCAACGTTTCGCTTCAGCCTTCTGGAACTGTGAATTCCCATGAATGGTCTTGGTGGACATGATGAACTCAGATAGTCTCTCACCCTGTTCGTTCCATTCTAGGCCATGGGTCCCGATGTGGAGTTCTTCAGCCGATCTTCTTGGTCCTATCTTGGCATTAAAATCACCAACTATGATCTTGTAGAAGGTGTGATCTCTTTTATAGAACTCCTCCAATTCCATGTAGAATTTCTCCATTTCATCTTCTTTGTATGAGGATGTTGGTGCTTAGACAATGAAGATAGAAATTGCTGGCAGTGGGCCACATCTCTTCAAGTGTAATCGTCCTATTCGGTTTGTTAGGCATTCAAATGAATCAATGTTGACGGCCATGTTCGTGTTGACAAGGACACCAATGCCACCGACGCCTCTTTCGGTCGCATGTTCCAAGGAACAATTCTTCTCCGGTGTCAAATACAGCATGAAGCAACTGACGCCTCCTCGTCTCAGTCAGACCAATGTTGTCGTACTTGATCTTTTGCGCTTACACCATCAGATCCTCAATATATGCTTCCAATGCCAGCATATGTACATTGAAAGTACAGACAGTCATTTTAGTCCTTCTTCGTTTGGCAGCCTAGGATGGCCGTGGAAATTTTATCAGGCACTGCTTGTTCGCCTTTCTTATTGCAGCCGTATTAAGGGCTCTTTCAGGGTCAGGAAAATAAACATTTCTGTTACTGGAGTTGGCATATCAAACACGCATCGGACAGCTTGCCAGGCTCTGCCATGCGAGCACTATATTCTCATTACTTTGTAGGGCTCTCTCAGAGGAGTGGGTAGAATACTTACGGTAATTTGGAGGTAAATTGCGCAGCCACGCAGCGGCCACACGCAACAGGGAAAGCTGGTTTCTGCTCTGCTGGGTGTACCTGTGTCTTAGGTTCAAGCATTCCTGGGCTTGAAATACTCTCCTCTGAAGGGCGGGTCTCTGCGTGGTGGGTCCTTGTAGGTTGGGTTTCTGACAAGCCGGGCTGGAGACTGGATTAATCTGCTGGGTGGAGATCTTACCATCTGCGGAGTGTGGATGGTGAAGATCGCTGCCAGCAAGATGTGGGGGTTTCTCTGGGCTCCTCCGAGGCTCCATCGGGATGGTGGACTCAGGTCGGAAATTGCTCTCGTGGTCCATGGAATGCAGGGGGTTCAACGGGGAAAGCTGGTTTCTGCTCTGCTGGGTGTACCTGTGTCTGGTCAGATAATTGGATCCAAGTAATTAATAAGTGCACGGGAAAAGTGCTTTGTTTGTTAGATATCAGGAAACAAAAAATTAAAACCACAATACCAGCTCTATACTTTACATTAAATTTTGGATGAAATGACTAAAATTTTATTATTTACTTAGTTTAATTTTGGTCTCCCAAGCAGTCTCAGAGCGCCCGGATTTTGCCTGCAATGTTTGCATGGTTAAAGGAAAATGAAGACAATTAGCCCTGCCTGTTGGTCTACCTGTTACTTGCTCATGTGCTTCCCTCACCAGATGTGCTGCTTTAGCTGCGTACTTCTGCCATCGGCTCTATGCAGCCCATGGCTGTGAGGTTACTAGTGGCCTCTACTTCTTCCTGACCTCTAAGGCCTCTTCTAAATCTCTCTTTCCATTCCTTCTAATCTTTTGAAAGCATACAATACCTCGAATTCGATACCTAGTGTGGTGTCATCACCGAGTCCCAGTGAATATGCCAAGAAACAACACAACTGGGAACTCGGCTCGTCCCAGGCCTAGCTGACCATGGGGCCCCGGGAGGACAGATGGGTTTTGGGAGTGGGCCCATCACCTCTGGGAGGGTCCCAGAAGCAGCCAGATGAGACTTCGCCTACCACACTAGCCACCACCTTTGCTGTCCGGATGCTGGGATACTACCTCACAACCAGATTAACAGAGCAAAACCAGTTCGAGCCTAGGTCGCGTGGCCGCTTGCGGCGCGTGCAGTCCATTAAAATAGTGGAAACAGTAATGTCCTTTGATGCACTGCATTCCACGATGTGCAGGAAAGTTTGGCGGGAGGGAGAGATAGAGAGGAGGAGAAATGACATACAGAACCTGCCAAGTAGTTGAGGTGTGGGAGGGGTGGGAGGGAGGTGGGGACATTGGTGATGGGAGATGGGTTTGGGTGGAGGGATGGGTGTTGGAACACTGTGGAACCAAAACTCTACATGAACATCTTTCAATTGTATGTCTAAAATGGTGTAATAAAATTGGGGGAATAAAATAAAATAAATCATTAAAAAAGAAACAACACAACTGATAGCAAATATAGAAGAGCTACAGTTGATCAGTTGATTTTAAGAAACTTGCGGTAGAAATGTTGGTGCAGGGATGCTGGTGGTGGATGCAGCACTGCAACACTATGTGCCTGAAACTGCTGTTAACGGTATTGAAAATCACAGTGTCCAAATACAAAAGTAAAGAAAGAGGAAAGAAACTTTGGGAACCCAACATTGACAATCCCACCACCTAGTCACATCCTTCACTGTCTGTCTGTCTTCCCGTTTATCATCGATTTGCTCGAGCGGGCACCAGTAACATCTCCATATGACCTGTCTCATGCAAGTAGAGCCCAAGGGCACCTGCTTGCTCCAGGAACATAAAGAGCCTCAAACCATTCCATCAGGTCATGGGAATGAGGTCTGTAATTGTTACTGGTATTTGGCATATCAAATACGATAAGGGTAGCTTGCCAGGCTCTGCCGTGCGGGTAGCATATTCTTGTATTCATCTCTAAATCCAGTATTTATTGATGAACTGTGTGGCGCAAGCGGCCACGCAAGCCTTTTATACAATCAAGCACAAATCCCAGAGCATTCCAGGCCATAACAATCCTGGACTGCAACAGATAACAATCACCGATTTAGCATTTGCAAGGTAACAATCACTGATTTACATATTACTGAGGTCAGAGGTCAGAAGACAGGGCATCTGTTGCATTACCTTAAATGTCATTTGCCTGCCAGTCTCCCATTGGATAAGCTCAGATGTCTTTCACGTGGGTGTAAACTTTTGAGCATCGGGAAGCTCCACTGCCTTGATAACAGGGACCTACTCTGGGCCCAGCCCACAAGGCCTCACAGCCGGAAGGAAAGTGCCAGGCCCCAATACTAGCTGCTTAGAGCCCAACACAGCATGAACTGTCCGACGCTGACAAACGCTGCAGTAGCTAACAAAGGCCTTCCCTCAGTCCTTACATATACACTGTCTCTTATCGAGAACGAATTCTCCTATCTAGAATAAGGTGTAAGCATACAGCAAAAGGCTCCTCCACACACTCCTGACATGTATTACATTCTTCTCCAGTATGAGTTTTCATATGCACATATGTCTGAGGATTGAGTGAAACCTTTCCACATGCCTCACGTTTATAAGGTCTCTATCCAGTATGAATTCTCCTATGGCTATGAAGACTTGATGAATGAAGGAAGGCCTTCCCACAGCCCTCACACAGGAATGGTTTCTTTCCAGTATAAATTTTCCTGTTCACAGTAAGGTATGTGGAAACGGTGAAGGTCTTCCCACAGTCCTCATCCTTATCATCAACAAATTTTGCTTTAGTGCTAATCTAAATCTATTTTGAAATTCTGCAAAGTCATTTAATTTGGAGGCTATGCACTTTCCTTCTACATTTAAAAATTCTGGGGGTGGGGAGATGTGGGGACAAAGAGATAGTATAGGAGGGGTTATGGTGCTTGCCTTGCACGTGGCTGATCTCTGTACCACGTAAGTTCCCAGAGCTCTGCCAGGAGTGATTCTTGCGTGCAAAGCCAGGAGCAAGCCCTGAGCATTGTCGGGTGTGGCCCAAACTACTGGCAGTGCTGGGTTGTTATTCCAAGATCTGTGTTCAGGGATCATGTCTGGTGGTGCTCAGTACAGGGAATCAAAAAGCAAAGCATGCGCTTTGCCTATTGAGATATCTCTCTGTTCCTCAAAATATTTTTTCTTGCCTCCCAAGTGATGCTCAGGACCCCCAGTGGTGATTCTCTATTAATCATAGCCAGGCAATTCAAAGCGAATTGCCAGGGCAATCCGGGCCCTGCAGAGCTGGGGTTAGCAGGATCACCCCTGCAGGGCTGGGGATTCCAAGGGCTATGCAATCGGATCCAATGTGTGTCCTAACCACTATACTAACTTCAGGTCTCTGAATCCTTTTTCCTCCCTTCATAAGCGAAATAATGCCAGGATTTATTTTGTTTGTTTTTTATGTTGGGGTCACACGTGACGTGTTCAGAGATTTCTCTTGGCTCTGCATTCAGGCATCACTCCTGGCCGGGCTCAGGAGACCACAAGTGGTGCTGGAGATCATCAAACCGGATCAGCCTCATAAGTTATACCTTACTTTTTGTGCTATCTTTCGGTGCCCAATGTTAGGGGTTTTTTTTTTTTTTTTTGGTTTTAAATGTTTCATTACAGAGTCTATAGATTTACCTTTGTACTCTCTTCATATGTTAAATAATACCAGTTATTTTCTTAATGTTTCTTTACATGCTCTGTGACCCTTCCCATTGTGGTTATTTGAATAAAGTCTTCGCAGAGGACTATTTGCCGGCCAGGATTAGCTGTGTCTTTCTTTTGCTTATACTCCCAGGTTCACACTAGCTTATCTAACCAAAGCCCTACGCTGCTGACTCATGGTTGATTCATGGCACAAGCACAGTATCGCTCTATTATTGGCTGAAATTTCCCATGCATTGAGGTCGTCTTAAAGAAATTTCAAAAATAAAGTTTGCATCTATAATCAGGACTAGCAGGAATGTGTATCTGGTCTTCCAACACATAACAAGATATAGTGACACAGTTTATAACCAACTAGAATTCGCCGCCAAAAGTAAAAAGAGGTCATAGGCAGAGGAGTCATGAAATTGTGCCTTTGAGGGGACCTTAGGAATAGGCTATGTGTGCTGGAAAACGGAGGCTCAGATATTAATTAGGTTTTTAGTCAGAGCTTCGCTCAGTGCAATTGTTGCTACACAAGGGCTGAACCTACAAGCAGGTTCAGCATCCCCTGAGAGCTTGTGAGAAATTCACATTTCAGGGGTCATAGAGATAGCTCTATGCTATCATGCTTTTTTGTGCAGGAGGCTGTAGTTCCCTCAGCTATTTGGGAGTGACCCCCAAGCACAGAGCAGGAGACACTCCAGAGCACCGTGAAGTACAGTACCCGAACTAGAAATAAGTAAATGAATGAAATGCAGATTCTCAGGCCTCAACAGCCACCAAATCAAACCTGTGTGATAACTAGGCTGATTTGTGGGCATGTTTAAATTTGAGACGCCAGAGACAAAAGCCCTCAGGTTTTGTTCTAGTATTTAAAATTGTGGGCCTGGGAGGAAACAAAGGAGCAAGTGTATATTTTCTGCAGAAGGAGGCTGGGATTGAATTCCCAACCTCACTGAAAACTGAGAGAGAGAGAGAGAGAGAGAGAGAGAGAGAGAGAGAGAGAGAGGGAGAGGGAGGGAGGGAGAGAGGATTAGAAATTAGAAATGTCTGATCACTCTGGGCAAGGCCCATGTCATTATAGGTCTAGTCTCATAGATTAGCTGCTAGGTTGACTAAGGAAAAAAGAAAAACTCTCTAATCATCTCTGCAAAAAGAGAGGACATCTGTTTGAGCTGTGCTGATTTTAATGTACCTATTTAGATTTTAATCCACTAGAAAAACTAGTAGTCTTTTTGGTGGAAGTAAGCATGTCCTACAAAAAATAAGTGCAATAAGATGAAAGTATTTAAATGGATACTTAAACCATGCAGTCACCAGTGATTTAGTTTTCAATTACACAAAGGTAATTACACTACAATCCACTTCATTCACCCTTTCATGAGAAAATGCCAGCATGCGTGTTGTAATTAATAGGCTGGTGCTTTCAGGCAATGACTGATCCCCACTTCCTGCTGGCCAGGAGCTGAATCCATTTACTTTCAGCAGGTTAGGGTGTAGGCTAGGACTATCAGGGACGGAAACACCCTTTATGACCCTTCTCATAATGGAAGTTACATTTCTACTAAGTTCATGTGAGTTCTACTAAGTTCATGTGAGTTCAGCCTCTGCGGCTGGATTGCTCGGCAGGGTGCAGAGGGAAGGGGCGGAACCTGGGGAGGGAGAGAACCCTGCCAGGCACCTCCTTGAACAGTTCTCAAATTTTGTGCAGAGGATTACTGGGTGCTGGTAATATTTTGTTCCTGGATCTGGTGTGTTTGGCTTATGAAAGATTGCCAATATGTAAACCAATTAAGAAAAAAAAACTTTCTATATGCATGTGATACTGCAGTAAAAAATTTTAAGTAAAAATTTGGACTTGTTTAAAAGCAGATTTCTGTACTCTGTAGCTTCCTCTTCAGATGCAGGTGTGTGTCCCTTTCCCAGAGAAATAGTCCCAGGGAAGTGTAGGGAGTTACAAGCAGGATTAACTGACGAGCAAGCTTTGCTTAAATCCAAAAAGCACAGAGATGGTCTAACACAACCAGATAATAACACTTAGTGGCAGGTGCCTTGCATTCTAGGGTGTTACACTGACACATTCTTCTGTCTCCCAACATCCTTGGGCGGGGGGCATTAGTATCTCCCTTTCACAGAGGGGGCAAATGGTATCTCTGACAAAGGGTTGAGTCAGCAGTTCATGTCAGACTACCAGACCAAAGTCTAACTTTCACCAGCGCTACTGTGAGGCAGCGTGTAGAGCAAATATATCACCAAGGCACAGCTTGAGCAAGAGAGAGTGGAGGGAGATGAAGCACAGGACTCTGCCAAGATAGACCAAGATAATAGGAGGTCATTAGGGCAAATTGCAATTTGCTGCCCCCTGGTCATTCTAGAGTCTTCTAGCAAGTGATGGTAGTTTCTCTGAGGCAATGCCCTTACTCAGGTCAAACCCTGGAGACATCCAAGCATCCCAGAGAGCTGGTCCATGTCTCAAACTTGGCCTTGGCTGGACACAGGAATCATTGGGGGAAGACTTCAAATATACTGATTCAGTAGCTCCAAGTCTAGACAATCTAGTTTCAGTGTATTTGAGGAGAGGCCTGAAAAAAAAAAGGCTTTAAATGCCGCACCCCATGGGGTGGGAGGGAGGGAACAGGATGGAGTGGACTTTGGGAAGCAGTCGAGTCCTTTTTACACACATGGCTGGGCTCAGCCTGGGCAAGGTCCCCAATTTACTCCACGATAAAGCTGTGACAGATTTTTGGGCCACTTCCGATCTAACTGTACCTGGAAGCAGTACAGTGAATATGA